>VURO01037741.1:0-16770 GCA_015108175.1 Pelvicachromis taeniatus
ATGAATGTACTGTGGTTTTAGTGATATATTTATTTAACTGAATATGTATTTATTTAGGTATTTATATATTTAATAATTTATGTAGGTATTTATATATTTAATAATTTATGTAGGTATGTTATAGGTGAGGTTTTAGGGAAATGGTTAGGGTTAGGCTAAATTAACTAGTTTGGGGCTAAAAATGGTTAGGGTTAGGATAAGGTAAATGGTTTGGGGCTAAAATGGTTAGGGTTAGGATAGAATAACTGGATGGGTCTAAAAATGGTTAGGGTTAGGATAAAATAACTGGTTTGGGGCTAGGGTTAGGGTTAGGATAAATTAATTGGGTTGGGACTAAAAGGGTTAAGGTTAGACATGTATTTTTTTGCAATGTCCAATCCAGTTGTAGAATTTTTAATTTGAGATCCTAATTTTAACATTTAATCCTTCCGGTTTCCGTGTTTTAAGCAACAGCCAATCAAATTGTAGAACATTTATATTTGGTTAATAATTTTAATATTTGATATTTAATCCTACAGGCTCCCGTGTGTCCAATAAATGTATCCATTTCCTCTCCACTTTCCGTCTTTCTCCCTCAGTCCAGCTGGTGTTGCCCTGAAGTCCTGATATCCTGAGAGAACCGTATCCATGTGAAATAAAATGTTTTACTATGAGAGTATGTGTTTCCTTTTTGTTTTTTATATTATACCGGTGTTGCATCATACGCGTGGAAATTGAGTTTCTGGTCTCCCCAATGTACTGCTTGCCACATTGGCAACAAATTATGATATAGACACAATTGGTCGTTTGTGGTGTGAAGGTCTGAGAGATTTTAAAAATAACTTTGTTAGACCTGTTTTGCACATATTGTAACCTGACAAAGGTACCGGATAGAATTGTGGTTTTTTGTGGCGGCTGTAGCTGTCCAAGCCTTGCCCGTACCAAGTGATCCTTGAGGTTATTGTTCCTCCTATACGCTGAGATGACTTGATGTCCACCCAGTAATCCCTGGGTCTCTATAAATGTGCTGTAGTTTTGCTTGAGCTTGTGATTAAGTAACCTGCTCCTAGGTGAAAAGGTGGTGATAAGTGGAATCAATTCCTTATTAATTGTTGGTTTTTGGAGGTGGAAGGTCTTGAGACAATGCCTCAGAAAAGGCCTGGAATAGCCCCTTTTACGTAGTGCTCCGAAAAGGGTTCCAACGGCTTCAAGAAAGTCTGATTTCTGAGTACAAATCCGATGAAATCGAATGAGCTGCGACTTGACAAGCCCCCTGCATGTGTGCTTGGGATGATAACTTGATTTAAAAAGAAGTGAGTGGGTATCTGTTGTTTTAAAATACACTTTAATGTCTACTACTTGTTTGTTCCGGAACGATGTACCCTTGTAGACCGTAGTATCCAGGAAATCGATAGATTTTTCGCCAAATTCATATTTAAGCCTGATTGAAGGGTCATGCGTGTCCAATATGCTAATAAATGTTTTGAATTCCTCTTGGGAATGTTGCCAAATGCCGAATATGTCATCCAAATATCTAAGATATATGAACGGTTTTTTATTGCACTTGTTAAGGGCTGCTTCCTCCCAATCCGCCATAAAGATGTTTGCATAGGCGGGGGCGAATTTTTTGCCCATCGCAACTCCTTTGATTTGGAGGAAGTATTGGTTATCAAATTCGAAGTCATTTCTGTTTAAATTAATTTCCAATAAGGCTAACAGCTCACTATCCGGTCTCTTGGGATCAGGGCATGTTCGGAAGATTTTTTTAACCGCTCTTAAGCCAGCTGCTGTTTCAATATTTGTGTATAAACTTTCTATATCAATAGAAAAAAAGAATGAATTTGGGGGGATTTTTAAACTTTTAATGATGGAAATGAAATGGTAAGTATCTTTTATGTAAGAAGGATGTTTTGTTGAGAGCGGATTTAGGAAATAATCTATGAACTCCGCCGTGGCATAAGTCTCACTCCCACAATCCGACACGATCGGTCTCCCTGCCGGTACCTTAAATGGTATGGTCCACTTCTCCAGCGGCTTGTGTATCTTTGGGAGAATGTAAAACCGTCTGGGTCTGGGTTCCACCTCCCCTCTTAGATACTTTCGTTGTCTACTGTCTATGAACTTGTTGTTATGTAATTGTTCAATGATTTGGTGCACCATAGGCACAGTTTCCAGATAGATGGGCCTCTGTAATTTTGTGTAATAATTTTTATCTTCCAATTGACGCATGGCTTCCACCACATACTGTTCCCTACTTAAAACGACAACCGCACTCCCCTTATCTGCGGGCTTAATCACTATGTGTTTGTTGTCTTTTAGTTCCGTAAGTGCCTGTTTTTCGTCCTCCGTTAGGTTCGTTCTGTTCTTGTGTATATTACTGTGTTTATAAAATTCTTTATTGTCTTGTTTAATTAAAAAATGAACTTCTGGTGGTAGCTTGTGTGGTGGCGGTGTCCAAGTCGATGGTGATATGAACCGTGGTTTTTCCCTCTTCTGGCTGCGCCCAAAGTATGTTGCCAATTTTATTTTTCTGTGGTAATTTTGAATGTCCAATAACAATTGTGTCTTTTGTGTCCTGTCTTCTCCCACTGTAGGGATAAAGGTCAACCCCCTGTTCAAGAGATTTAGTTGTGCTGGAGAAAGGCTGAAATTGTCAGCCACCACCATCACATTCTGTAACAAACGGGGTTCGTGCACTCCGTTCCCCTCCTCGACGAGGCTTACGGGGATCCCTAGTTTAAATAGGAAATCCAGTGCTCCAGCATGGCCTTTCCTGTTTCCCTAGTCCAATGCAAGTTGTCAGACTCCGTATGGAAGAGGGAGCTCTCCAACGGCGGAATGAAAGGTAGGTTCTTCATAATGTAAGCATTGAGAATGTTTAAGGTGGTTCGCTCGATCAGAGGGAGAGATGGGGAATAGTTAATAACCGGGACCCAAATCTCTGAATAGGGAAAATATTTTTTGGCTCCCCGGATTGCTCCCTGTAGTTGTTTCACAGCTGTCTCCTTGGCCCTCTGCCCTCTGCAATTAAGGCCGAAAGAGAGAACCAGCTTGTGCACCACCACTTCACTCGTGGATTTAGCCATTAAGGCCTGGGCATGTCTGAAGTTTGCCCCCGGGTAGCTATCAATCTGCAGGTCCGGGATATTGTATCCCGGGATCCTTGCCAGATTGGAGTCACCCAGTGCAAGCCACTTTCGTCTCACACTCAAGCCCCAGTCGATCATTTTACGTTCTGTTCGGACGTGCTTTGTCACTCGACATATTGGCGGCTTGGGTGTGGAAGCCATCAAACTCCCGGATGCATTTGGTGAAGAGACTGCTCCAACCATGTTTGTGTGGCCCAGTCCATGGTCCCCCTGTGGGGATTGGTCCCAGGACCACCCAACTCCAGTCCCCGGTGTCAACACCCCCCCCCCTGTAGTGTCTACCAGCTTGAAGTTCTTGAAGAAGTTGCTTGAAGACGTTCACCTCTCAGCTGCAGGAGAGTTTTTCCAATACATCACCTGCCGTTAGGTCACATATGGCTTGGCTTTACTAAAGGTACTAGTCACACACACACATTACTGGAAGTAATTCATCCCACATGGGTTCTGTTGGGTTGAAGTCAGGACTGTGCAGGCCAGTCAAGTTCTTCCACACCAAACATGCTCCTCCATGTCTTTATGGACATTGCTTTGTGCACTGGTGTGCCGTCATGTTGGAACAGGCAGGGGCCATCTCCAAACCATTTGCACAAACTTGGGAGCATAAAATTGTGCAAAATATCTTTGTATGTTGAAACATTAAGAACTGGAACAAAGCTGAGCCCAACTCCTGAAAAACATCCCCACATCATAATGTAGTCACACAGGTATCGTTCTCCTGGAAACCCAAACTCATCCACCAGATTGCAAGACAGAGAAGCGTGATTCATAACTCCAGAGAACATGTCTCCAATTGGGTGCAGGTGCTGTGACTGTAGCTAAGGAGGTAGAGCTGGTTCTCTAGTAATTGGAAGGTTTGTGGGATGATTCCTGGCAGCTCCGATCTGCATACCAAATATAAGTGGGTCCAACTTGCACTCAAATGCTAGATGCTAGATATGAAGTACTTAGGTAAAAAAAAGAATGGGTTAATGAGGCAAGTTTAAAGCACTTTGAATGCTCAGGGTAGAAAAGCGCTATAAAGTTATGGTGCTTTTATTTTGAAAGTCAAGCTTGCTTACAAGTCGCGCTGGTTTCCTTTTTGGATGGAAGAGAGAAAAGAAACATCTGTAAGCGCGCAGCAAGCGTGAGCCGTAATGGTCTTTACTGAATGTCACATTAAGTAGTAAACTTTAACTGGACGCTTGTAAGGAAACCTCCGAAGACTAATTCCCTTTGTGCAGCATGAAGCCAACACGTTTTCACGGTGGATTTGGAGAGAATTCTTCAAATAAACCAGTGGCAGAAAAACACTGCGTCTGCCTGTGCTTTGAGGGAATTATAGTATATGAACCAGTTCATTTGCCATTTACCACTGCTTTAGACTCCAGTAGCAGCATGCTTTACACCGCTGTATCAAACACTTTGCATTGCGCCTGGTAATGTAACACTTGGATGCAGCTGCTCAGCATTGGGAACACATCCCATGAATCTCTGTACACACAGTTCTTGAGCTAATTTAAACACCAGATGAGGTTAGGAGGTCTGTAGCGACTGACTCTGCAGAAAGTTGGCGACCTCTGTGCAGCTGATTTTATGCTGCCTGTCACTTCATGGCTAAGTTGCCGTCATTCCCAATCACTTCCAATCTGTTATAATACCACTTACATTAAACTGTGGAATATTTAGTAGCAAAGAAATTTTTGAAGTGGACTTGTTTCACAGGTGGCATCCTATCACAATACCACACTGGAATTCTCTGAGCTCCTATCACCCATTCTTTTAAAAATGTTGTAGTCAGCATGCCTAGGTGCTTGATTTTATACATCTGTGGCCACAGAAGTGATTGAAATACCTGAATTCAATTATTTTAATTTAATTCAGAATAATGAATAATGGACATGCGAATAGTTTTCGGCAAAATAGTCTGCATGGAAGTTGAGCAGTGAGTGTAGGAAAAAAAGTATTTTAGCGATGTCAACCCAGGCTCTCACTATGTATGTGTGACTGCTGTCCTGAAAGAATGTATACATCTGTAATGTGGATCTAATTCAAAACAATCAAGTTCATAGTAATGAAATCTGCTTTACATTTAGGGGGACCAGTTTCAGTAAATAACTAGGTCAATTATTAATTTGTAATAATGTTTTAAACTGTAGGTCTTTGACCAGAAAATATTGCCACAAAGAAACATTTTGATCAAATCGATCAACAGCAGTGGGCACTGTGAAGGAGGAGGTTAACATGAGATTGAGAAAATTGTAGTTCGAAAGAAAACAAATAAAAATGACATATAAAATTAACACCCAAGATCGCCTTCTGTGTTACACACAAAGTAACATGTCAGCCGTATGTGCGTGTTCAAAACTGCTGAAAACCACACAGTTGCTACAAATGACCCACAATGCAAATTAATGTTAGTGTAACATGGTTGCTATGTAGAACCATAATTAAAAGACTAAAAAAACAAGCTAACACAAAAGAATTATTGAAAATGCAAAATATGTAAATGCTTAGTTCTTAAATATAGGCTACTTATATTTACATTAATAAGCAGTTTAGACAGCTGTGCCCGTTAAAGTGGCTGATGAGTGTATCTGTCTGTTATTTTCATTTTAACTGTAATTCTATTCTTTTCCACCCAGCTGTCTTCCCTCATCCTGATTTGCATTTCTTCTGCCAACCTTAGAGATTTGCATACAGAAAATGTCTCATAGCAGCACTCAAGGACATCCTATATGAGCAAGCATAACGTGCCAGGAAAACACACACACACACACACACACACACACACACACACACACACACACACACACACACACACACACGTATATGTGGAAAAGTGGGTTTGTGTATGTCTAGCGTACACACTTCCCTTGTGGACCATATGGAGCTGTGCCTGAAGGAAGGTTGGGGACAAACTCTTTGGGTACAGATGACAGAGAACAGATGCTTGGCCATGCAGACGTATAAATCCACAGAGAAAAACATGCACATTCACAAACACACCGCATGCACACCAATAAACTCTGCACAATGTTGTAGTCTTCTTTAACTGGAAATGAGGTTGGGAGTGGGAGGTTGGCCAGTAGCATGCCTTATGTTAGGAGAGTTACCAGAATTAGTAGTAAAAAGAGTGAGATCCAAATTGCACATATGCACACAAAAAGAAAAGACAACCTGCACATATGAACAGCACTGAATATGCTTCATTTATTAACATTAAAAAAACCATAACCATGGAAGAATTATGTGAGAATATTTTTGCAGCTGAAGAAAAGAATGAGAGAAACTTTAATTCTGTACAGACCAGGTGATAGAACCAAGCACTCAAAGAGGGTCTGAGCTAAAACCACAAATGCCAACATTTTAAACCCCCTACAACCACCAGAGTGCGTCGTTTTGACTCTATCCTGCAAAAACATTTTAAAATTTTACATTTATCTTGGGGAATTAGTGGAGTTAGCTATGCTAAAATAAAGATGATAACTAAAAACAAACAAACAAACAAACAAACAAACAAAAAACCTGATCACTCACCATGAAACATAAAACAGGTTATTATCTACATTTTTGTATTTGCCTACAGCTGGATACAATGACATAAGAAATGCTTTAAGAAATTCATTATTGTAAAAGTAGAACTTTGAAAATGTGTCACCTTGTCCACATCTGCCTCAGTTTCACCAAACCTCTATGTTCTCTTATATCTACTGTCCACATTTGACCTCAGTCTGCTCAACTTGACCTAAAAACAATCAGATTCAGCTCTGTTTTGGATTTCACTCTTTATTTCTTCAGATTAGTTCTCCACACTTTGGACTCTTAGCTGTTCAGCTGAGTTCGTAGCAACGAGGGAAATGTAGCTGTTTAAGCTAGTACACGTACCTGAACCAAGGTAGCATTTTTCCTTATTTTGATCCAAGCATAGATCGAAACTACAGATGTAGATACAGATACTTATTTCTATATAAATTAAGTCAATTTAAGGTGTTATGAAAAACAAAAAATGCATGTAAAAATAGAGTGTATGCTTGAGGTATGAACATCCTACCTTTGGAAGCCTCCGTGCCATACTGGTTGCTGCCGCTGTCATTTAGGTCAGCCGACCATGCATCTTTTACTGCAGACTTGAAGACGTGACGATTATCCAAACTCTGGATGGGCCTGAAGTTGCTGCGCAGATACTCCACTGACTTAACATGGTCTTGTTGCTCTGTGGTGAAGATGGAGTAGAAAGCCTCCAACTGGTGGTAGGAAGGCAAAGTGAACATTGCAGCAAAATAGAGAAATGAGAGGAGACAAGTAGTTATTACCAAGAAGTAGTCATTTTAGTTGTGTTGAGTTTTTTCTTTCGTAAATTTATTTATTTATTTATTTTTTGAAAACAACTGCATGCAAATATATAAATGATAAATAAATGCATTTTAAAAAATAAGCAAACATGGTTCACAACAAACATGCTGAATGGTCACTGTTACTATTCCATTAAAAAAGAAAAACCTTGGTCATTACACCAATCTCATAAAAAAAAAAAAAAGCCCCTCTCTCAAACACTCTCTGCCTCAGTTTCACCAAACCTGGTCTCTTCTGAACCACTCATGTCTTATTTTGACCTCAGGACTTCTAGGCCATACTCTGCACATATTCGCTTGTATACTATGCTGGCCACTTGGTTATGGCATTCCATCTATGCCCTATCTGACAATCCCCTGTCCTCACCCTCCTTTCTTCCATTTGGCGTACAGTCTCAGGGTGCTGGATTAGGGATGAAACCCTGCATGGATGGTCAGGAGATATCTTGTCTTGATGTCAGGAGCTTCTGTCTCTTCTTGTGGCCAGCGTATTATCCCAGTGAGGTATTTGATCACCGGCAGGGCATATGGTGGTTGTTGCTTTCTTAGCACCTCGTCATGGTTCCCGTTTGTAGGATGTAGGATCCCCAGGTACTTATGGCTATCCTCAGTGTCAGTAATGTTGCCTTGTAGTAGTGCAATCCCCTCAGTAATGACTACATTCCCTCTCTTTGTTACCATCTGTTAGGACTCTCCAATTCAAATTACATTCTGACGTCATTGCTCTAGAGCAGAGGTGGGCAAGTCCAGGCCTCAAGGGCCTGCAGGTTTTAGATGTGTCCATGATCCAACACAGCTGATTTAAATGGTTAAATTACCTCCTCAACATGTCTTGAAGTTCTCCAGAGGCCTGGTAATGAACTAATCATTGGATTCAGGTGTGTTGACCCAGGGTGAGATCTGAAACCTGCAGGACACCGGCCCTCGAGGCCTGGAGTTGCCCACCCCTGCTCTAGAGTCTATTGGTGTTGATCAGTGAGTTGATGTCTCATTCCCTCATGGCATACAGCTTGATGTCAACCATGGAGAGGAGGTGGCTAATGACCGCTCCATTCCATAGTTGGTACCCATAGCCAGTCTTGTTAATGATCTGGCTGAGGGGATTCGGGCCTATGCAGAACAGCAGCATCTTTACCAAAGCATCGTGTTGATAAATCCTGCAATCGATGGCAAACTGTGCAGTCAGCTTGAGTTGGCCACATTCCAATCAAATTCCTAAGTAAAGATCTTTTGGTCCTGTTGATCTTGTACAATTCTATGCATGGAAACAGATCTAACTACTGGCCTATGACCTGCTTAAGTTATTGTAGTTTATGCCTAGACTGTTTTATAGCAAATCCATCCAGTGCATCGGTTGGCCAATTTGGTCTTACAGTCTCGAGTGACTGCTCTGTCTACCAGTAGCTGAGGTTTTTTTGCCAAATTCCTTTCTGGGCCCCACTCATATATTAAGCCACACGCCTGTTCACTTAGATGCCTGACAGGAGCTTCCACATGGTGCTGAGGCAGGTTCTTGACCAGGCCTGATCCCCAAGGACTGTTCTTCTTTAGTCGCGTTTTCCACTCATTATATGTTTATACACCTCTCTGGATTTAATAATTCGTTATTATTTTCGTTATTCATTTTTCCTTCCCACTGTCGCAATAAAGCTAAGAGGGTCATATTGGGGCTGTCTTTAGTTTACAATATAAAGTGCCTGGAGGCAACTGTGGTTGTGATTTGGCACTATACAAATAAAATTGAATTGAATTGACTGCAAGGCCAGGCTCACCAACCTAGACTGACTACAAGAAAGCCTAAGATTCAATGTCCTACACATGGATCCGGGAATGCCTAGAACTATACAAGATGTCTAAGGAGCTTAGGAAAGAAAAGCGTCTGGACTTCTTTAAGTTGCTTGAAGACGTTTCACCTCTCATCCGAGAAGCTTCTTCAGTTCTAAGGTCAAATGGTACAATATGGAACAACACAGAAGAGCCACCTCAATGGGACAAGACTCAGCTGTCCATCTGCATTTAAAGGTCACTCTTTCGAGGACACCAATGTTAAAATGTTGGACAGAGAAGACAGATGGTTTGAAAAAGGAGTGATAGAAGCACTCGAGACTGTCTATGTCCACTGTGAATCACCATCTTTGAACAGAGGTGGTGGTTTACGACACCAACTGTCTGCCATCTTTAATTCAGATTTGAGATCCCTTCCCAGACACCTTAACGCACATCCTGGTCCTTCTGAACTCAGGAAGTGACATGATAGGTTGGGGCTAGGTTTCACAATGAGTTCACCCGAAGCCTTGGCTGATCGTGACCTACACCCATTTTCACATCTTTGTTCGTGTGAGTAGGTAGAGGATCATTAAGGCCCAATAAGGATCATTATTGGCCCTCTTGGGGGACACTCCCACAGGGCTTAAATCTGGGACTCTCTGCCATTTGACCTTAGAACTGAAGAAGCGCCTCGGATGAGAAGAAATTAAATTAAATGTCTTCAAGCAAATTAAAGAAGTCCAGAAGCTTTTCTTTCCAAGCTCCTTAGACTACGATGACCTGGATGACTGAGAACCTTCACAGAAAACTATCCAAGATCAACAGGACCTTAAGGGCTTTAATCAGGAACTTAATGGGGATGTGGCCAACAGTAATAGAGGCAGGCTGAAGTAATGAAATGTTTCTCCCACTGAAAATGCTATGTCCAGATAAATAGAATAAACTTTCAATCAAGACAAATACCAGAGGCCAACATCAAGCCAATTACACAAGGCACCATAAAGTGTGCAATTTACCAAGGAGATGTTCTGTCCCCCCTAAGCCTTGAACCCTCTCAGTAAGATCATTGACAAAAGGGTAACACGATTTTTAATCAACTCCATAGTTATTATAGGTGTCAGACTGGTGACACAGACTGCTCTCCAGTTTTACATAAAACTAACTTTATATATTTTCCGTACAAATGAACCAGCTGCTAGTCAATGAGAGACACCTAGATCTGCTTACTGAAGGCCGGACAGTCCTGATCCCTGAGGACCCCCGGAAGGGACCTGTCCCATTCACCTACTGGCCAATAACTTGCCTCAGTACCACGTGTAAGTTCCTGTCAGGCATCATAGTGGCTATGGTGAACAGACACATGGTTCAATGGTTCAGCACAGAAAGAAATAGGAAGGAATACTAGAGGAGCGAAACATCAGCAACTGGTAGACCGAGCAGTCGCCTGAGACTGCAAGACTAGAGTGACCAACCTGTGCAATGTCTGGATGAACTACAAGAAGTTGTTGCCTCAATGCCCCACACATGGATCCTGGAATGCCTAGAACTGTACCAGATCAAAAGGACCCTTACAGCCTTCATCAAGAACTCATTGGGGATGTGGTGAACCACACTGGATGCACACTGAAAGCCTATAGCACAAGTCACCATCAAGTGTGTAGTGTCCCCACTACTGTTCCGCATAGGCCTGAACCCCCTCAGTCAGATCATTGACAAGACTGACTACAAATACCGACTATGGACTGGGGCAATTGGCAGCGACTTGCTCTCCATGGATAACATCAAGCTGTATGCCAAGAGTGAATGAGACATTGATTCCCTGATCCACACCACACATTTCTACAGCAGTGACACTGGAATGTCATTTGGACTCGAGAATTGTAGTCGGATGGTTAGCCGAGGACAGCTTCAAGTACCTGGGGAGTACAAGTACAGGCAAATGAGAACCATGAAGAGGCCCCTAGGAAAGCTGCAACCACAGAGAGTAAGGCAAGTCCTGATTAGTGAGCTGAATGGCAAGAACAAGATCCAGTCTATCAACACCTACGCCCTGTCGGTGATCAGGTACCCTGCTGGGATAACAAATTTGCCAAAGGAGGAGATGGAAGCCAGTGACATCAAGACCAGGAAGCTCCTGACCATTGTTAAGATATGAATTTAGGTAGTTTGGGGTTGTAATATTATCTACCACAGCAGTATATGATATTAGGCCTTTGTGTAAGGTTAAGACTAGAAGTAGGCCTTTCTTTAGTGTGTTTAGGAAAACAGATGAAGTGAGTACTATACCCTTTTTAGCATTAAGTGATATGGTATGACAGTATGTTAATGTAGTTTGGTATGTTGATGCTATATTAATTTGTGACTGCAGCTTAATAGGGTGACAGTATGACACTTGTAGCCCTTGTCCCAGTAAACAGGCCTCTGTGTCATGCTGCAGGCAGCTGATGTGTAAAACAGGAAGTATACCTTTGCAGAAAGTTCAGACGTGAACAGGATGTGCTTGTCTGTACTTTTAATTTAAGAGGACAATAAATCAAAGTGAGTGATCAAGTGGCCTTTGATGTGGTTGATAGAGCACTGAAGCACGATATTACATTAAGGCAGTTTAAGATGTTCATTTAGCATACAGCATAGTAGCTTAAGGTCAGGATATTATACTATTGTATTGTTTCCTTTATAGTAGAAGCAGGCTGTTGTGTGTCATCATGACCTTTATATTTCCATATGATTATACAGTAGCTAGGCCTTGTGTGCGTTAGAATATAATAGTCTTGAGTAGTCTACATAGGATAATATAGTAAGTTAGCTTAGCACATAAATGAACTAGAGATGTTTTGATAAGTATAATGTAATAGTTTATCAGTGTAAAGGTTTAACTTGGTGTTCTTTGAATTCCAGACCTGACGGTTGGCCTTGGTTGACATCTGACATCATTTCGGTGCAGAAGGCTCTGCAGAGCAAGATATAAACAGGAAACGCTTAAAAGCAGAAGTGCTTAAATTAGGCGAGTTTTGGATAAGGTTAAAGAACAGGCGTCTAGACTACAGAGCAGAAGTGCAGAGGGCACAACGTGAAGGTGAATTGGTAAATAACATGTCTCCAAAACTAGGTGAAAGGGCGAGAGCAGATGTCAACCCCTGACCGTCAACTCTGGAACATTGTATGATGTAAATGAGCAAGTATAAATGTAGGTCTGATCGGCCTGCCGTCATGCCTGCTGTTGTGTCAGCGGTGCAAAGTCTCTTCTGCCCGGGAGAATAAAGCTTGTGAAAGGGAACTGTGTTATTAGTATTAAATCCAGCCCAGGGATAAAAGAATCGGCCTCTTTACCATGCATGGAGGATTTCACGCCACTGAATCTGTACGCTGGAACCACAGTCCAGGATGAGACAATGAACATCCAAGCAGAGGATATAAGAAGCATCACTGGCATACTTCTTACCTGTTTGTAAGAGACGTAGACAGGACTGCTGAAAATGATCCACTCTACCACCTTACTGCACGGTGGAGTGGTCAAAGAGCCAGTGTAACGATAGTAACTTCCCAGTGAGGATGGCAGTAAGTCCTTCAGCACAAATGGCTCCAGAAAGGTTTCCTTTTCTGTTTGAAAGATAGCAGGACAAATAGTTTCAGTCAATGATGATCCAGACTTATTCAGAACCTTTAGGTTTATAACCTTGAATTTATTCGGTTTGTGCTTTCATAATTTAGCATCCCCAAGCTGACAGAGATAACAACATATAATTGTCAGCCTCAAAGTAACTTTTGTAAGCAATTGTGAAAGTATTCAACACTGAGCTACCTGAAAGAACATGGTTTTGTAAAAAAGCTTTGAAGACGAGGAGAACAGGAGAAATGTAGGAAGTAGAGACCATAACAAAATGAGGAGTTAGCTCACACTCATGGTGAGTGTGTTATGGGCATTTTGAACAAGAAAAAAAGTCATGTTTGGATTCACTGCTCTATCAGACCTGTTGCCATTGCTTTTCGGTCCAGTTCTTGTGTCATTTGGCTTACCTGAGTCTTTCCTGCACGTTCCTGTGCTTTTGAACAGAAAGAAAGATTTATTTTTCTTTAACAAACCGCCTTGCAGTTAAAAGTGATTTCTTTCTCTCTTGTGAATGCTTATTAACAGCATATCATCTGATCCTCTAACAGTGAAGTTTTTCAGTATGTACAGTATATATGAATAAATTGGAAATGCACTAAATTGATTAGCACTGGATGTTCTGGGACTGTTCTTGTCCCTCATGTTAGGATTTTGCTTTGAAATTATTGAAAAACTTTCAACACAGTGGAATGTCGAGGCCTGTCTTCCAATTAATTATGACATTAGTATCTTAGCCACCAATGACTCCGTCACTGTTTTACAACTGTTTCTTCCTTGGACCACTACAAACCAGGAACACCCACAACAGCTACAGTTTCATCTAGACCCCACAATTTAGCCTTTTGTCAGACTTGCTAAAACCTGTATCTTACAGCTTCCTGCTTCTAATGCATTCACTTTAAGGACACAATATTCACTTGCTCACAAATATATTCCACCCACTAACAGGTGCCCTGATGAAGTGTGTGACTCACTTCACCTGTCAGTGGTCATAATGTTACGCTTGATCAAATTTTATTTTATTTTAAAACAAGATTTTGACAGATTTCCAAAATATTTGTTTACTCTTGATTTTATATATTAGGAAAATCTAAACTGCTGAAGTCTTTGCTCTCTCATCACTAACTGGACCTGCCACTCACCATGATGGACCACCCCCTTTAGGCCATGGATTATGGGGTCAGCGGCAGGATTGTCCTTTCCTCCCACCTAAGAAAGAAGAAAAAAGATTTGCTGTATTTATTTATTGTGAAAAACAAATACTGAAAACATGAGCTTTGTAAATTATACATTTGAATGTTTATAAAATAATTTTAAAAACTGTTGACACCGCAAAGGTGTACAACATGAAATTCTGCTTCTGTTTCATAAATCCATGACGGACAGCAACAGTTTAACATTATTCAGTTTTGCACATTTATTTTTGCTAAATGTTGCTGTATTCACTGTTCCTGCAGTGATGCACTTCTCACTCATTTTTAGTTCAATCTGAAACTGGTGCCTTTGATGGTGGAGGTTAACAGATTTTCCTAGGAAATGAAAGAATTAATTCTCGCCATAGACAAAATTCCCCCTTAAAAACTTTAAGGAAACAGGAGATGAGAGGAAAAAAACAAGTGTGATTAGAAGAAACAAACAGCAGCAATTAACAACCTCTTTAAGGCATTTTCTATCTGAACTCACATTATGTGACGTCAGGAATGTGTTTTTATTGTCTTCAATTAGAGCATCAGTGTTGTAATATAGACTGGAAATCAACAGAAGGCAGAACAGGCAGTGAAACAATTGCAAATAACTGTATTTTTTCAGACTGAAATGTTTCAAGGACACAGGCCTATTTCAACATTTGAAAGGTTTGCATTCAAATTCCCATAAGAGAGCCTTACAAAAGGTGCTCGGGAAGAAGTGCTGTTAAAATGGCACAGCATGAGATTCCTTCAGCAGATCCAGGAGCACATTATCTGTCTGCATTAAATCATTAGTTATTCTCTGACTCTCTTCCGCATGTCTACATCCCATCTTCCTCCCCTCACCCCCTGTCAGACATGGCAGATGGCTGCCCCCTCCCTGAGCCTGCCAGAGGTTTCTTCCTGTTAAAGGGGAGTTTTTCTTTCTCACTGTCACTAAAACACTTGCTTATAGGGGCTCTGATTGTTGGGGTTTTCTCTGTTTTACTCTGTATTATAGGGTCTTTAACTTACAATATAGAGCATTTTGAGGAACTGTTGTTGCAATTTGGTCTCTCTTTTGCTGGCTGCCTGCATGTTGGAGATTTTCCCGGTGGATGACAGGGTTTGTCCCCTGCACCTTTGGATCAGGAAAGGGGTCCTGACTTGTCATCTGCACTTATAACTGGCCTTCTTGGAGGCCATGGGCGGGGTGCTTGAGAGTGCTCTACCTGGGGACTCTGTCATCCTAGTAGGTGACTTTAACACCCATGTGGGCAACAACAGGAGGGGAGTGATTATATGTGTTCTGTTACTGGACTTCTGTACAAACCATAGTTTGTCTATAACAAACACCATGTTCAAAACATAAGAGTGCACGTGGCACCAGGACTCTAGGCAGCAGCTCTCCCCAGTCCTCAATTCAAACTGTTTGTGATGCTCAGTACCTAAACCCTTAATTCCACTAATACGTGTTGTTTTTTTCCATTAACCTGTACAACTTCAATAGGTGTGCTGCTCATGGAAAGAAGCGGCAAAAGTTTTAATTGTAAGGAAATGTGAGACAGCCTCAAACTTATGCAGAAAACATACATTGTGTAGTTATTTGAAAGAACTGAAAAAGTTAAGAACTGGCACTGCAATAAATGCCTGTTAAGAGAAACAAGGTATCTGTATGGGAAAAGGGATCAAGAGAATTAAAAGCTACCATAAAGACAGAGAGAGAATATGACAGACAGACTCATTTAGGACAAGAAAAAAGAAACGAGGACAGAGGGATATTATTAATTCTTGTCTCTGAAGGCCCACGGGCTTGTCCCCGGAAATCCTCAGCCAACAGTGCCAACAATCCTACAAATCCTACTCTCAATTTCTCTTTCCATCCACTTCTCCCTCTTTAAATCATGTACCTCTTCCTCACTCTTTCTCTCTCTCTTCATCCATCCCTAAAGCTCCATCTCCCTCTTTCTCTCCAGGGACAGGCTGATGCAGTGACAAATTAGAGGAAAAAAACACAGGAGATGTGACATGTCCTCATATTTCTTTTCCTCTCACACTTCTCTCTCTTTCTACAGTCATTCCTCTCACAGTAATCCATCCAAGTTGGTCTATTTTGAAAGTTGGTGACCTCCACAGAAGTACCGTATTTTCTGGACTACAAAGCGCACCTGAATATTAGCAGCAACACTTGAAATTATGAAAAAATCATATTTTGTTCATACATTAGCCGCACCAGACTAAAAGCCGCAGGTGCGCTAGCGGGCTAGTAGCGCTAGTGGGCTAGTAGCGCTAGCTAGTGGGCGGGCTAGTTGCTAGTAGCGGTGGTGCACGGACCCCCTTGCAGGGGGAGGGGAGGGCAACAGAGCGACTGCTCCACCAGCCTCGGAAGAGCCCCGCAAAGTGGGCCGCGCACCGCCGCCCGACCGACCCAGCCCTTAGAGCCAATCCTTATCCTGAAGTTATGGATCTGACTTGCCGACTTCCCTTAGCTGCCTTGTTCTAACATGCCAGAGGCTGTTCAACTTGGAGACCTGCTGCAGATATGGGTACAGGGCCAGCCAGAGCCAGCTCGCTAATCTAGTCTCTTTTTCGCCCTAATTCGTACGGCACTACTTTGGCTGGCGGACGGACATGTGACCAACATATCACTCTTTTCCGTGTCTGATCACATGCCTTTCCGCCAGGCAAAATGGCGGAACAAACCAAAACAAATCCTCTTACGATGTCACAAAAATCATGAAAAAGCCTCAGAAAAGCCGCACCGGACA
>VURO01037750.1:0-12124 GCA_015108175.1 Pelvicachromis taeniatus
AATCATCCAATTGACTTCTTCAGTCTCAGCTGGCTGCAGGTTTCCAACCTTATAAACAGCACATTTGCATAATGACTGAAACTAGCACCACTGAAGGAACAATGGGCTGGGAGGTCAGTTCATTGATTATTAATATGCAAATCCTCATGACTGTTGACCAACAACCACTGATCAAAGGCCATTGATCAATGGCCATGTGTACCATTCACAGAGAGTTGGGGAATGGCTACAATCACAGCATTGTAAGATGGTGACAGATGCACTCTTAGGCCCCCTCCTCGATTCAGAGATGGTCTTTCCCTTTTCACGTAAATGGCCTCCTTGACTTCCTCCCTGTCCAGGATGTGTCCATCCTCATCATTGACAGAGTGTCCACTGGTCTGTAGGTGTGAATAGACTGCAGCGTCCTGGCCTGACGAGGTGGCTCTTCTGTGTTGTGCCATCCTCTTAGCCAGAGGTTGTTTGGTTTCCCCGACGTATAAATCCTTCCAATCCTCCTGACACTTAACAGCGTTCACTACATTACTCTGTTTGTGTCGGGGGACCCGATCCTTGGGGTGGACCAATTTTTGGTGCAGCATGTTTTGGGATTTAAAAGCCACAGAGACGCTGTGTTTAGAAAAAAAAAATGTGTCTCAGCTGTTCAGATACTCCTGATACAGACGGAATCACTACAGGTTTATGCTTAGGCAGCTTTCTTAGGCACCTTCCCAGCTTTGACAAATGTCCAGCTGGGATAACCACATCTACTCAGGGCCTTCTTGATGTGATGTTCTTCTGCTTCCCTGGCCGCTGTGTCTGTGAGGATTGTGTTCGCTCTATATTGTAGCGTCCTGATCACACATCAGCTTTCAGATGTCCCCCATTACTGATGGAAATCTCACAGTCTAAGAAGGATAACCTGACACTTTTCATATGCTCCCTGGTGAATTTGATGTGTTGGTTAATGTGGTCCATGATTGTGGTACGTCCTGAGATTTGATTTTGACTGTGGTTTTCCAGGGTAGGATAACAGAGCCCTCTTTTCCACTTCTTCCACGTACAAGTTGGCCACAATGGGTGAAACTGGGGAACCCATGGCACACCCATGTTTCTGCCTGTAGAACTGACCCTTGTATATGAAATAGGTGGAAAATCTAACATTTGCACTTGTATAACAGTGGAGTCTACTTTGCATGCATAGTTGTAGCAAAGTAATCTGATACCAGGACACTTCACATGATGTGGTGCTCACACTTGTATAGGGTCCCAGGCTGTAAAGATGTTTTTAATGCTGCTAAGATGTACATTTTAATATGGAAGTCAATGGGGATTGCATTGCTTTTGGAGTGAGCCCCAAGAGGCCATAAGAGGTACTGCAGCTGTTAGTATTTCCACATTAGCGCCATCTTAATGCCACATAATTTGAAAATAACCCCACAAATTAATGTAATTAGTTAATGATTGCCACAGATCCATTTATAATGCTTTGGGTTTTTGGGGAAATCCACATTTTTAAAGACCTAACACGCACAGTTACAGTCAGTAAGGTATGAATGAAAAATTGCTGCCTAGGGGGAGGGTTTCAGTAACAGTTATTTGGTAAAGGAGTTCAAAATAAGGCAGCATGAAAACTTTCATTCCTACACCGACTCCAAACAAATGATTTGTGGCTTAAATAAAGCAGTAAGACATGTTCTGCAGAATGATTTTAGACCTGGAGGA
Organism: Pelvicachromis taeniatus; assembly: GCA_015108175.1. Lineage (NCBI taxonomy): Eukaryota > Metazoa > Chordata > Actinopteri > Cichliformes > Cichlidae > Pelvicachromis > Pelvicachromis taeniatus. The sequence goes on from VURO01037750.1 coordinate 1,705, forward strand.
CAGAGAGCAGACACAAAGCCAGTCTGGGCCCAAGACACAGATCACATGAAACAACCTGAAACGGCTCCTAAACACACAGTCCAGACCACAGAAGTGGATCCAGTCACAGCAACAGAGGAAAACTGTCCAGGCATTCTTCCCCGTCTGTGTCAACAATGACACACCTCTGCTCCAGCTCGCACTCTCCCGCCTCCTGCATGTATTTAAAGCACAGAGCGAGAGAGAAAACACAGGCCTCCGTCACGGTGTAAAGCCAAAACGCTTACGCTTCAGACTGCTTTAATTCACGTTGCTTCACTGTCTTGTGCAGTCCATAATCCCAGCTTTGCTTGGGGTCCGGCTGTCTCTATTTCTCTCTCTCTCTCTCTCTGGTGCCTCTTGCTTTCTCTCTTCAGAGGGATAAAGCAGCAGTTGAAGAAGTAGCCCACCCTAGGGGTTGAAAGCTTGTATCCCATCCAACCCTGAAAGCTGTTTTCACTCAAAACATTGTCAGCGTGCCCAAGCATGTCAAAGGAAGTTATTTGTAACAAGGGGGATAGGGAACTATCCTTTAGATCTGTCATCGGGCTCTGGAGGGGAAGTTTGCCGCTCACTGGCCGCACACCTCCGCTGGCCAATCAGACAGCAGGCAAAGAAAATAAATAGGAGGCTCTGTCATGGACAGCTCATACCGTTAGTTTCATCATCCTCCCCCTGGCGTGTCGACTGTGATGGCGACAGTGTTTCTAAGGCTGTTTTTACCATCTATTTTTTGTTCCCTCAGTCTCAGCTTTTCCAGAGCTTGGAACACGGTGCCTGAAACGTCATGTTGGTCTGCTAAAAAATGATTCTAAGCAGAAGTTACTGTGCATTACATAATCGAGATGGGCTGAAGAGATAGAAAGAAGCAGCAGAGGCTAAAGTCAACAGCATGGATATGCAATCAAATGTTCAGAAAGTAACCTGAAATGGAAATGTTCTCATTTTTACTGCCTTGTTTTTATTCTTGGGCTTAACTAGGGTAGCTTTGCATGAGTCACAGCACATGATCATTCTTATTTATCTGATACAGGGCTTTGTATTGAACAGCAGGTGGGTGGGGCTGGCAGATCGCTGTACCTGAGCATATTAGGGCTATCTTCTGGCTATGACATCACACACATTCAAGAGTAGAACTGTTATAAACAGTGTGAAGCCTGTCCACACACTGACCTCATCTTTTACCTCTTTAGGATTTAAGTCTCCTTTCTGTGTAATCTTCACCTTTGAAAATGGAAATAGGAAAAATATTTTAATCTTAAAACGTGTCATCTGTTAGCTGAAATTAACCCGTTTATTGGGTTAAATTGGAGCCAAATGAAAAATGAATGTGGCATCCATTTCAAAATCTCAACATTAGGTTTTTGGCTCCAGGAGGTCTAGATAAAGTGTCTTCAGATATCGCACGTCATAAACGTTATCAGCTAATTCGATTAAAAATGTTCCGACAGCACAAAGAGAGAGGTCCATGGCACAGTCTCCAGTCAGTCGAGGGCTGGCTTGGCAGACAGTGTGTCATTCCCTAAATAAAGCATAAAACTATTCATTAAGATAGTAACAGTTTTCATACCAGGCTGTAAACATGTTGATTTCGACTGTAAAACTGGACATATTAATGTGGCAGTCTATGAGGATGACTTGGTTTAGGAGCCAGCCTCAAGTGGCCACTAGAGGAACTGCAGTTTTTGAAACTACATTTATATGGAGGATAGGAAAAGACAGAGAATCCCAGCTGCAGACAAAGACAGACAAAAGAAGGCAAATTAAAGAACAATCAGACTTTTCAATACTTCCACTGTTTGTTATCTTCACCCTGTGGAGTTAACGGACGCGTCGGTGCATTCAAATCACATCACATGATTTAATGTGACCCAGCAGCAAGACGGAAATTCACAGAGACTCCATTTCAACTTGTGTCAAAAGTACCGACTCCAAACTACATCACAGGGCAGTTATGTGGATTTCATTAACAGTTTGATGGATTTAAGTGCTGCTCAACAAAAATAAAAGCAAACAATGTTCAGAAAATTGAAAATAAATTTAGTGTTATTGTTTAATCTCAATAAATATTTGGGATTCAGGTATTTATTGTTTTGCAAAGCACAGTTTGATAGTAATGGCTGGTTGCTACTCTTCCAAAGTGTGCAGTAGCATTACGGTCAGGGGTTATCACATATGATGACGTCACTGTCTGCAAATATCTTCAAAATTATTTCTGAAAAATGTCGTTTGCTGCGGTTTCTGCAAATAAACTTTGCATCTGGTCCCAAATCCTCACACAGCAAATCTCTCAGCTATAGGGGGGGAACTTTACCCCCTTAGTGGTACTGTTGGCTTTTCCCTCATTGGTCTGAATCAAGTTTATTTATTTATTTATTATTATAAATGTAATCCAAACATGCCACGGGGGAGTATTTGCATAATTATTACACCATAACAATTCCAACAATGGACACATAAGTAATGTAATGTTGTTTTTTGCATGTTTTTAAAATTTTGCAAAAAAAAAAGAAGTAATCAGTATGATCAATATGTTACTGCCATCAAAACATGAATGTGTCGCACCTCACACAGAAGCTAAACACTCGAGATGGAGCAGCATTCCCAAAGTGCAGTGAGTCCAACCAGCTCTCCTCGTGTAAAAACAAACTTTATTAAAAGATCATAGGCACGAGGTCCGACAATAGCAGAAGTCATCAATCAAAAGTAGAACAGCTGCCACGGCGTGCGTGACACTGTGGGAGGCTTAGCTGGAAAAGCATCACAGAAAATGACTCATGCTTTCCCAGATTCGTTGGTGCAATTCCCTCTCGTCTCCTCCTCCCTCATCAGGAATGTCAGAGTAATCAGAGAAAATGTAATCGGCGGATTGTTTATCACCGCCGAGCAATCGATACAAAGTTGAGTGCAAACAAATATATTGCGTCGTGCATACGCTGTACCAGCTGGCAAGCTGCAGCGTGTAATGAATGACACATCGGTCTGCAAACACGCAAGCTTTAATTCACAGCCATTCAGAAATCCACAGCCGCACATGCTCAATCGCAAACACACGCACGCACACTGAAACTCCTCCAAGGCAAGCTGTGCCCAATCAATTGTTGTAACCATTATTCAACATATGTGGCTAATTTGTCCCTGGCAATTTCCATCACGGTCTGGTGATGGTCTACAGAGAGAGATAGAACAAAGCCGAGGCGGTCACATGACAAGCCCCCACCAAACCGTCGCAGCCACAAACACACAGGATAAATGTCAGCACTTTGACCAATCTAACCTCCTATTCTGCTTCTATCAACACAAACCAGACCGATAAATATTAGCAAGGATAATGGCGATGCAGGAGGAAGCAGAGGAGTAATGACTGCCGCTGGCCTCCATGCTAACACGTAGGAGTTTGCCAGGTAGCAAATGTGAAACGTCTGATGTTGAACTGGAGTCGTTAAAGTAAATGAAGCCAGTAAAATGTGCTGGAGCCTGTGGCTGGCAGAATATAAAAAGAAGAGTCCCCTGCTTTGTCCACACACATTTGTCACTGAGGGCGGATGGACCAACAGACCTAGAGGCACATGGATGCACACACACACACACAAGCTTTGTGGGTAATAGTGGCTACACGGGTGTTAGAGGGGCGCCACTGTGGTCGGACTGGGCTGTCTGGGAGCATAAAGTGGCCTTCTCGTGGTTCCCCTCTTGCTTGGGTGGTCTGACTGTGTGTGTGTGTGTGTGTGTGTGGACAGACACGGACATAAACTCATCCTGCAAAGGTGAGATGAGTGAATGTGTGTGGTGGCAAAGGGTGGCAAGACAGCCAGGGTGTAGTGCCCACACACACACACCCACACACACACGCCCAGCTCCCATCCATGCGGAACAAATATTTTGTCAGAGACGGGCAGACGATGGGGCGTCTCCTCTCTTTCTAACTGGGTTTCTCCTGGTGTTAGGCCGGGTTCAGGATGGCCTCGCTATGCCCAAACAGGACCCAGAGAAACCTCAGCCACTTTTAGTCAGTCAGCTCCCCCCAGCCAGCCCCAGCGACTCTGGAGGCAAACATTAACAGCGAAACCGTCAGATGGTGGAGCGAGGGGGACAGCAGATTCCTTGGGTTTCTAAGTTGTGGCCAAGAGGAAAAAAATAAACATTTTTTTTCTTTCCGATGAGATTTCAACAGGCAGATATACTGCCCGCCAGCCCCTTCTAGTTGCATTGCGAAAAAAAGTGTCATTCTCTCCCTCTCATAAGTGCCAGGCTATTTTGGTTTCCCAAAATATTTTCTAAGGCCTGAAGAGCTGCTTTTATATATCTGTCGCCCTCGCTGTTTCAAAGCGAGAGTGTCAGCTGAAAAGGACCATTCACTGACCAGAATCAAAGTGCTCTGACCAAAAATGGCCCTCTATTGAGAGGGAAGGCCACCTCAGTCCACACAGTGGAATTATGAGTTCCTCATGTTTGAATCGCCCAAGTGATTTTTTTTAAAAACAGCAGTAAAAGGAAATGCAATCAGATCTTTGCAGCAGGTAGGGACTCAGCATTAAAATGGATTTGCTTGTGCATTTTTCTCTCTTACATTGTAAATGCATATTTCATACTTGGGTCTTTATCTGTTAAACATAATCAACATATGTACAGTGCCGTGAAAATGCCTTTGTGATTTATTTATTTATTTTTGCACGTTGGTCTGATTGAAACGTTTCAGATCATCAAACAAATTATCGGAACGATTGTTTAACCAAACCTTCCAGGCCTCGTGTGCGAAAGCAACTGACGCCCAAACCTAACATCTGCTTGTGCCACCCTTAACTGGTGATGAGTCTTTCACATCACTGTGGAAACTTTTTTGTCCCAATCTTTGCAGAATTGAGGGTTTTCCAGTTTTCCAGGGTTTTTTAAGGTCACGCCAAATCCAGACGCTGACTAAGTTGAAACATTCAGAGGCGCACTCGCTGGTGTGTGCGCAACCCATATGCTCTTGAGCTTCTTCCATCAATTATGGAAAGTCATCCAGGTCTGAAGCAGAAAAGCAGGCCCAAAGCATCACACTACCACCACCATGTTTGACTGTTGGTATGATGTTCTTTTTACAAACAAACCAATCTAACCTTCCATAAAGTCCAGCGTTTGTCTCTTCAGTCCACAGAATATTTTCCCCAAAGATGAGCCTTTGCGTTCATCTTGGTCAGCAGTGGTTTTCTCCTTGAACTCTCACATGGAAGCCATTTTTTTTGCGCAGTCTCTGTCTCATAGTTGAATCATGAAATGTGACCGTAACTGAGCCAAGTCAGGCTTGCAGGTCTTCAGATGTTGTTCTGTGTTCTTCTGTGACCTCCCAGATGAATCGTTGATATTTATAATTGAGCTACTTGCATATGTAAGAGCTATTTCTTATATTTTGCGGCTTTGTAATAATAATTTACTGTTCTTATAGTCTTTAAGCAACTATAACCACATTTCCTTAGGGAGTAAGAAATTATTCTGATTCTAATACCCTTCTGTTCTGAATCAGTGAATGAATGCACCTCGAACTTGTGTCACTCTGACATGACTTTCTGGCAATGACTCAGAGATCAAACAGTAGCATTCAGCTGGAGAGCCTACAGTGTCCAAGCCCGAAGGAGGCACAACATGACTGCAACAATGACTTTGCTTGTTGTTCTGTTTAAAAGAAAATTAATTAAAAGAATTGATTCACATCCCTGGGTAGAAATGTCACCGAGGGACGATTAGTTGTAAAGAAAGTAAGGGGAAACTTCCAGAGCTGAAAAACGAGGCCAACATGGAAGCGCCAAGAAACTCAATTTCCTGTAATGGTGACTTGAAGCAGGCTCTAAAAGGGATTGCATGCAGTCTGTCGACGTCCCTCTTGTCATCGACTCAGATCAGTTGGAAACCCGGCCGAGTAGGTAGTAAAGTATGTGGTACCAGGTACTACCAGCTAGTGGAAAACCCTTAAAACTGAACCGAGTTGAGCAGAGACGAGTATGTACTGATGGCTTATCTGAGTAATATCCCTGTGTACCGCTCCCCATTTGCCCACCTCACTTGACATTTGGATCTTCTTGCCTAATTTTTCAGCTTTGCAATCCGGTTGCGTCCTGTCTCCAAAGTGAAACCCAGCTGAAGGGTCACAGTTTTACTACAACAAAAAAAAGTAATGTGAGCATTAACAAAGAGAGCGTCGTGAGATGGGATATATGGGGAAGAGAATTTTTAAATCAGGCATGGAAACCAATTTGCTAACAATTGTAAAACACTATTCACTGCTAATTGTTTTTGACATTTAGGACAAATTGAAGAAAGAGCACGTGTTATGTTTTCCTCTTGATACTGAAATGAACTGTGTTTGTAAATCACCTGTGAAACTGACCACACGCAATATTGCTAGACTTTGTTTTTCAGTTTTTCTAGAGGTGGATGGATGGATCTAATTATTAACGGTATCCATATCAATGATATCGGACCAATACCAATACCGACCCGACCAGGGTTGCAGTTTTGCCTTATATTTTGCCCAGCTTAATACAACAGGCCGGTATGGCATGTCTTTCTGTTTTATTGTAACTCCTGAGAGAACTCCTGTGACTCCTGTGTTCTTTGTTGCTGGGCCTTGAGCATACACTGAGTTTCTCTGGGCTTTTTCATTGAAAACAACAACACACAGTCTGTGAGTAAAACTGATCCAAATCAGAGCGGTCACATTTAAGTTTCAGGCATGCGACAAGAGTTGGAAACAAACCGAGTCACGTCATGAGAGTCATTTGACCATGCGCTCGTTTAAATGTGGATTTAGGACTCTTTTAGGTGAACAGCACTGAAAACCTACTGATGCAGGATCGGTTAACTGTACAGGCCAGTCAGACAAGTTGTTGTTTCCTGGGATACCACTTCCGAAGGACATCGCTCGCCCTCGCTGTCGTAAAACACCAGATGCCTTGTTGTTTACATGTTATTTATCAGGCTCCTCCATGCATGCAGGCAGAGTTAAGGAAGCGCCATCCATTATTGATCAAGCTATTTCCAAATGTCCTTATTGAGTAATAAACAGTCGTTTATAGACAGTCAGTGCATTAGTGTCAGCAGGAGCGCCAGGCGGACATCGGAGGTCTATCAGTCACCATCAGTCTCAATGTGACGAGCCTGATTAGAGGTTATTATTAAGCTGTATTGATTAGTGCCAGAAGCAGCTAAGCGTCCTGGAGAGAGACCGTAGGAAGCGTATAGGGAGAGACTTTTACTGCTCCCTGCAATAAAAATACACTTTACAGTAATAATGTGCAGTATTGGACAGTTTAAAGCAGTTTGGAGTGTTTTCAAATAAACACAGTCTTTACTGTCTCCGCACTGAGCACTATGCATTTGGATCAATGTCAAGAAAGTCGTGTCTATGGTTGAATTCCAACAGTGTTCTTCCAGCTTTGATCTTCCAAATAATTACAGCTGTCCATTTATCGAATAAACTTTCGAGGCGGTAGCATTTCAAGATGCCAGAGCCACCCCGAACATACCGCTTTTGGCGGCAGAGGGAATGACTTTACAGGCTTTCAGAGCCATGTGGCTAACCCACTCTGTACCACTTTGTCCACGCACACACTCAAAGACAAAAACACACGCGCGCGCACACACTATGTTGTCAGGCCAATCATTATACCCATCGTGCCCACAGCTCAAACGTCCTCAGGTCCACAGAACGTACTTAGTTGTGGTTGAAGGAGCACTTACATCCACTCAGCAGGCAGTCAATCCCTGCCCAAGATGCTGCCGTTCTGGTGGGGGAGATCTTTCTTTACGAACTTCCTGCAATCATCCATCAGCCTGCTAAAAAGAAATGGGTGGGTACCGTGGCCACAGTCTCTAACCTCAAGGAGGGCCTAATGCAAAGAGGCTTTTCTGGACTAGATCTTCGGCCACCGTTGCATAAGAAGAAGTGATGCGATCAATTATTAATGCTGCACTCGGTTTAATATTTAATGGCGGCGACATGTAATTTACACTTATACTCGAGAAATCACGGGGCACAGACCGAAATAAACAAGTGTATTTGTTCCAAAGGGTGTTATGTAAATCCTATTCAGTGGGCTCTGATTTCACCAACAATCTTTGCTCTAAAGCTGCTGCTGTTTGCCTGATTTGATTCATATTGGAAATGACTGGAACCAGCATGTTCCAAAGAACAATTTTCTCAGCTGGCATTTTAGTGGTACTGAAATCCTGAAGGCGATAGTAGTCATCCTTTTACACAATCCAACTTTTCATGAACCTCTTATGCATGGGCTACTCATTCAACAATGTGTCTTTTTGGTCTTAAAATATATTTTAATATGTATATACAACATATCAACTGGCTGCATGTGGTATATGACCAGCATTAACAATCTGTGGCTTTCTTGACAATCCCATGCTATCCCTCTGCTGCATGTTTGCACAAGACATAATGAACTTTATTCAATATCCGGCTAGACAGAGGTTCTTTCTAAGAAAACCGAAGAAAAACAGTGGTTTGTCACAAGCAACTGCATCAGCCAGCAAAACGTCAGCGTGTGGCTGAAGCTCCTGTTTGTTCCTTTTTGATTAAACTGTCCCCGTTCGTCAGTGACTCAGCTCGACGGAGCTCCGGCAGAAACCAGGGATTTAAATGAGGTGGTGAACTTTGGGTTAACACCTTTTTAGGGTTACGGACGATGTGAACATGTGTTGCGAATTTAGGAGAAAACTGCACTGCTGCCACGGGGGAAGCGGGGTGACCTATGACACGTGTAACACCTCCTAATTTGTTTTGAGGAGACGTTAACGAGGCCTGCTGGGGAGCGGGGTCATTAAAGCGTAGGGCAGTGGAAGGCTTGTTGACAGAGACGGGGTGGCTGCGTGTGAATATGATGAGTTTACATAATCTGGAGAATTTTTTAAATGACATTCACGTGTTTTTTAAATGTTTTTTTTCAAATGCTGGCTAATTGCATGAGTACAAGGTGATGCGTGTAGTGTCAGAGAGTGACAGTCTGTAAATGTAAAGGCAATAACATCTATACCTCTGTTAACACAAACCAATACGACAAGTTCAACTAAAAACTACAAGCTCTCACGTGCTGGCGGTTGGAAGCTGCGCATACGCAGAAAAAGCACAAGCAGCAGTTCCACGGTACATAAAAAGCCAGAAACATGCAAAAATCCTGCAGTTTAAATATACTTTAACAAAGTTTTTGATTTGAACTCTTTGGTGCCAGCCCTCCCCTCACAATCCCAACACTGAATGAGCCGGTTTGGCCTTTTGTGTGTGTATTTCTTGCTATTTGTAGATATTCCACCGGTTTACAGCAGCTGTCATTTCACTGCACTTTATATTGTCAGGTAGAGAACCTACAATATTACAAAAAAAACCCCAACAACCTTCTATGAGCAAGCACTTGGTGATGGCGGGAAGGATCTTCTGCCACATATCCAGCAGGTCTGCGTCGCCGGGGCAGCAATCTAAGCACAGATGCCCAAGTGACCTTTTACAGCTTCTGCGAGCGATACCGAGTCATTCCCAAGATGTGGGATTTCCTCCCACTGTGGCATGCCTGAAACACCTCACCTAAGAGTCATAGAGGCATCTCGGATGCCTCCTGGAGTTTCTGTTGCCCCAAAGACAATGTACAAGGGAGTTTGCCCCCTGTGCGTAACAGTACGACTTACAGCAATAACCCTTCATTATGTTTCACAGTCTGTGGAGGGTCCCAACAAAAGCACCACTTTTAATCCGAAACTGAACTGCATCCATACAGCTGAAAGTAATACGTCCCGATGGAACGCAGTGAGGCAGAAGTATAATGTGATTAGGAGTTTAAAAATATACCCTACTTACTGGAAGTACGTTTATCTCCTTTCACCAATGTCAGCAACTAAAGAGTAGATATGCTAGTCTTCAATGTGTAAACATAGGTGTGACACCACAGTCAGCGCATCAGTAATGTCATTCCTCCCGAGGAAGTATGACCCTTCCTTGTGCAACACAATTTAGCATTTACATCAAAGAGCTGGCAGGTCGTGGTGACTTTAGCATAGTAGGAAAGTTGGCTTTTGTGTTCACTGAACACCTTTAAAAGTGCTCATAAATGCCTCTGCGTGTTTGTGTGTGTGTACTGTCATTTCATGAAGCACTAAATCATGCCTGTGTTTTTAAAAAAAAAAAGGTGTGAAAATTGAGGGATTGGAAATAATAGTGCACTTTGTGTATGACCGAATAGGTGGAAAGCACGAGGCAGAATGCACTACCAAAACTCACATGTTCAACCAGCCGTTAGGTCTCCTATGATCATACGACTTTTCCTGAAGTTCACCTCTCGTGCACCCAAAGCAGGGAAACCACACCATATGCTTCCAGGGCAGTGTGCTTACCACTGATAAACATTCCTCAGACTGTGGT
>VURO01037755.1:10745-32155 GCA_015108175.1 Pelvicachromis taeniatus
TTTTTGTTTTTTGTTTTTGTTTTTTTGTGTTTTTTTTTTTTTTTTTTTCTGTTTTGTTTTTGTTTGTTTGTTTTTGTCAGTTACACACATGAAATATGAAATAAATGCGAGTGGTGTATTTTCCTAGCTACTGGATATCCCTCACTGTTCAAACAGTCGGTGCTTGATATAGAGAGTCGCAGCTATGCGGGGAATGCATTTGAGATTTTGCAGGTGTTCTTGTCTGTGAGATATGGTAAACCAAATCTCTCCTGCAGCCCTGCACGACAATTTAGAGCAACTCTGGAGAAACATCTTTCAGTCCTTAATAAGATGTGGTGCGCTGAGTTCAGGATGAGGTAATAATCATTATGACTAAATAAGCACCTCAATAAAAAAAAATATGAAGCCATTATAGCATTATATAAGCTTTTTTTATTGTTATTATACCAGGAGCCACAACAAACAATGCCCTGAGCCCCACCGGTAGTGCTATTAAGTATGTGTTTATCATGGCATGCAATAATCTAAATGAATGGGTTTTCCTTGCCATGTGTCTCAAGGATCTCTGGGTTTCTAGCAAAGATAATCATGTTAATTTACGGGCATTTATGCCTTATTTGAGCCTTCATCTGCTTGTCTGTGCAGTCAAACAATAGTTACCTGCTCTGACTTCTGATTTAAAATGTATGATGTCCATTAGCGGCTATTTTTGTCAGATTTTGGAGAATTACCCTCATTTGAGCCCTTAAAAGTGCAGTCATATTTTCTGTCAGTTACTGGTAGTAATAATAGGAGTCACTTGTCATATTTCCCATTGTGTCTGTGTGTTGTTTTGTGAACTTCTGTCTGCCACACTTGGTAAGCCAAAAAAAAGGGAAAATGAGGCTGGTCGGCGCCACAGTCGTCATTTTCAGAGCATTGTTTGCAGACACATACTCTAGCAGTCACATGTAGAAAAACTACATTATGTCAAATCTGAATTAGTTGTGTTCCACATGAAATAATCCAGAAATCACAAGACCCTGTCCTTTTTCTGCACTCTGAAGGATAAATCACCCCTACGTGGCCTCTAATAGATAGCTGAATGAAACTGGATCTGTGAAAAATAAAGGGGGGGAGGCTGGAGGTGCAAGCACTGTGGGAGTTACACAGCCTGCATGCCTTTCACTCAATGGGGCACTCTTTGGGACATTTCCTCAGTGGAGCTTTTTCAAAAGGGGCTTGCGCTGCAGCTCCAGCAAAAGGGGCAGTACAGTGGGTCAACTGCCACTAGAGTTACAACCTCTCTTTTGTCGTGGTGTTGGACAAATTAGGCCTCACAACTGTTTACCCAGTCATATAGGGACAGCTGCATCACTCCGCCCCTGTCACTGATGGTCGTTCCTTTGGGGAGCCATCTGTGAGGAGTAAGCAGCGATCAAATGATTGTTCAACAGTTTTACCTCCGTCACTGCTGGGGGTGATCATTTAACAGAATGAGCTGCGTGCACTGTGTGATCCAGCTGTGATGTTTCCACAGTTTTTCTTAAAGGAGCTAAGTCAGGGTACATGTTAAAATGAGCTGGTAGGTGTAAGTGTGCACCAGCATCTGTGCTGCATCCTTCAGATGTTTTTTTTTTCCCCTGAGGGGAGTGTAACTGAACTTATAAATATAGTCTGGTGTGTGGGTATGTGTCATAACTGGATAATTTGGTAGAAAGAATAATTCTTTGAGCTCTTCCATTATAGAAACATTTATTTCGTTTAATTGTACTACCAGCCGTAATGAGGCAGAAAATATGCTAATATCTCCTTATAATCTCTTTGGGTGCTGTCACAGTTCTTGGTGGATGCCACAGGATTCAAATGAGCCAAATATACACAAGTAGAAGTCCAACATTCAGATGTGACTTTTAATTATATTAGTGTGTTTGTTTGGTTTTTTTCAAAGTGTGCATTATAAATTTTTATGAATACAGTAAATTGCTTATCCATTTCTTTTTTTAACTGGGAGTTTGATACCTCTAGTAACACACTGTGAATGATGTCCTTGATTTTTAAGAGTTCTCGACTTATATTTCTTTACTTTTATGGAAGCCCTGTTTCATGTCAGTTGTTCATTTACCTACTGATTGACTGTAAAAAAAAAAAAAAGGTTTGCATTAGTTGAATCTGTATAGTGATTTGATTCTGGATTCTAATCAAATCTTCTTTTTAAAATTTTACTCCATTACTACTTCTTGCATTTACAATATACATTAGTTGTCACAGAAAATCCCATGCACACAACATATTACGGCTGACCAAAACAATTGCAGTTTGCACTCAACGACACCTTTAAATTTCTCAGAAAGTTGGGCTAAAGTAAAGCTAATTTGACTGGCAGATAATTAGATGTAGCTGAAACATAATTTTACTATGAAATATGACCGAAAAGGAAAACTAATAATTTTGTAGACCCACCTGACATAAACAGTCATTTTTAAAGGAGCACTTTAAACAGGAATATTATTTATTTCATGTTTGGAGCATAAGCAAACATGAAAGTCAGTATTATATTATAATGATTATAATGTTTGCCTTCCTCTGGGGATATTTTTTATGTGATACAATACTAAGGTATTGTCAATAGCCTATCATGTGAAATAGGGCTGCCACAAACGATTATTTTGATAGTCGACTAGTCACCGATTATTTTTGCGATTAGTCGACTAATCAGATCATGCATCCATTGGATGTAAAACGTACAGCTTATTGCACCAGCATGCATCTTATATAACTATCATTAGCTTACAGCTTTGAGTGTTTAAGGTATGTGCTAACTAAAAATAAAGACAAGATGATAGTTTATTAAATTTTAATAAAATCTGCAGAATTTTTCGGTGAAGTTTAATAAACTCAGCCGTCTGCTCCTTGCTATCTAAAATATAACAGGACACCGGAGTATATTGTGTGTGCTGTGTGAAAACTATAACTTTAATCTCAGCCAAACTGATTTACTCAGGAACAAATAAAATACAAAAAGCCAAACAATAACATTTTTAAGTTATCTAAGTGACTTATACATCATGTTTAACCTGAGTAGCAAAAGACGGTGGTGGGTTTGAAAACGTTTTGCCGGGAGTCCCATGTTCTCACCAGCTATACTGAGCCTTGAACCCCGGCTAGCTATCGAGCTGGTGGGTAACAGACATCTCGAAAGCGAGGGAGCGCTTTTGAAAATATGTGGAGTCTTGATAAACTGAGCAGATATTTGAAGTTTACACAGCTACATTCTCGCCTGAAAAAACATGGTAAACGTTTATTTTGTGACCCAGAAAGAATAATAAGTGTAATATTAAAACTAACTAGCCACAGCTATTGTTGCCGCGCTATGAATTCTGGGACACAGCTTCTTCTTCTTCTGGGTTTAACAGCAGCTGGCATCCTTGTACATGCAGTGCTGCCATCTTCTGTTTCGGTCTGTGATTACACTCTTAAATCGTACTACTTCCTACGTCTTTTTGGATCTTATAAAGCTTCAAACGACGCGTCGACTATTAAATTAGTCGTTGACGATTTTGATAGTCGACGTAATCGTGACTAGTCGACTAATCGTGGCAGCCCTAATGTGAAAACAATCTGTATGAACTCATCATTATTATAACTATTAGGCTATTGCTTCTATTATTAGCATTGTTTTATTCTAGTTGTTTTACACAAATCTCCATTCATTACATTAGTATTACTAAATAGCTTCAACTCCATGCTGCCCTTAAATGGTATTTCTCCACCTTATATTTAATTGCTATTTTTAATCACCATTTTTATGTAAATTTAGTCATACATTACCTCTATATATCCGTTGTTAATGCTAAGCTAATGGCAAGTTATTACTTTAGTGTCAAAATACAACTACTTAACAGTAAAACTGTTTTCTCACCCCAACTGGTCGCAGCAGATGGCCCCGCCCCTCCCTGAGCCTGGTTCTGCTGGAGGTTTCTTCCTGTTAAAAGGGAGTTTTTCCTTCCCACTGTCGCCATAGTGCTTGCTCATAGGGGGTCATATGATTGTAGGGTCTACCTTACAATGCAAAGCGCCTTGAGGCGACTGTTGTTGTGATTTGGCGCTATATAAATAAAATTGAATTGAAATTGAATTAAATTGAACTGTGAATTTCTGCTGTGCTGTGGTTAATTACATTGGACGTCGTTTGTATTTTACAATAAAGCTGCTATCAGACTTTCAGTGTTTCTTATAGTAAATAATCGCCCACTCACAACAAACACGCTAGCAGCTTGATTTTCACATTGCGCTCACATTCGTTTCTGAAACTGCTGAGGGGAAAAAAACAAGAACAAACAAACTTGTATCTTTATAAGAAAAGATTGATATAACTATCTTCTACAAACACAAACATGAGTTCAGTTTTGAGAACTTTTTTAAAGATGCTTTTCTGACCATTGTGATCTGCAGTATGTCCACAAATGGATACAGCTGGGATCTGCTCGAGAATGTCATATTTATTTGTCCAAAGGTATAAAAAAAGTGATGACCTTTGGGCTACATTGTGTAAGCAAATACAAGAAACTGGTGTTCTCCTGAGACATACACTGGTTCATTCATGTTTTTAAGCTCCGGTGTTAGTTCAAGATTACCAATGTACTATCGAGTTGAAAAGGCACGGCTCCATAAACCATGCGGGGGAGTGTGAGGCCAGCTACTTCTTATTTATCAGCAGTGGCACTATCAGCAGTGGCTTGTGAAAAGAGAGCCAGTCATTCAGAACAGTGGGGCCACCTTGGCTGTCAAAGCAGGATTTAGGCTACATTTCCCATGGTTGCCATGACGACTGTGGGAAGTGATTATGAAGAGAGGGTTTGGAGCAGTACTGTCACACCAGTGGGTATTACCATAGTGGTTTGCACGCTGATCATCAGAGAATTACTGGCTCATGATCAAATGATTTCTTTTCTTTTTTTTGTATCCACTGAAATGCTGTTTTTGTATATATAATACTATAGCACAGGGTTCTTGTGCTGTTAATTTTTGTGTCTGAAATATGAGATTCATATATGTCTTTTCTTGCTTCATCTTTTCTAGGGTAAAATGTGGTTAAATGGGACAGGAACAAGTAGACCGTGAGGATTCTCTAACCCTTGCCCCTGTGTCCCAACCGTCGAAGAGGGTGTCGGACCTCACTGAGGCAATCCTGGGCCGTTGGCAATAAAATGTCCCTAAGTGGTGGCACTGCAGGCGGGAAAGGTGTGGACTCTAATGCGGTGGACACTTACGACAGCGGGGATGAGTGGGATATCGGCGTTGGAAATCTGATTATCGACCTTGACGCTGACTTAGAGAAGGACAAACTTGAGATGTCTGGCACCAAGGACGGTATGGCGGCACCACCAAGTGCAGTTGCGGCATTGCCTGACAACATCAGGTTTGTTAGTCCAGTGTCTGGCTCTCAAGGCAAGGAAAGCAAATCCAAATACAAGCGCAGTAAGAACTCTAAAGACAATAATAACAAAGCTTCAGCTGGAGATGGGGGTAAAAAAGAAGCTACAGGGCGGACTCAAGGGGAGCCAACAGGTACAGCAGCAAGTGCAGCAGCTGCTGGCAACAATTCCACCTCTGGGAAGAACATGGAAAAAGTGGGAAAAGCCTCCAGAGGTGTTCTTGGCGGTAAAAAAGAGAAAGACGGGGCTAGTGGGAAAAGCAAGAAGGACAAAACAGATGGCGCCCCCGTCGTTGCAATAGGTGTCACAGAGAAGGACGTTGTCTCTCAAGCCCAGGTTGCTTTGGGAAATAGTCGTAACGCATCCTTTGAGAACACACAATCAGCAGACTTGGCAGATGCCAATCAAATGGGGAATATTGCACTTGAACCTGTTGGGATAGTACCAGCACTGACTACAAAAACTGAACCAGAGGAGGTGGAGAATGGTAATGGAGATTGCAAGACGTTAAAGAAGGTGAAAAATGAAAAGGTACGTTTTCCCTTTCTTCTTTTGTTAACGTTGCATGTATCTGTTTGGCATCACTGGATTGGGTTATATTTGTCCTTGTCCTTAAATGAATTGTTTTTATTCATATGTCTCCTAGAAAAAACACACATATTGACATACGTGCCTGCTAAATTTGACAAGATTTTCTATTTTTCTACCTTGAAAAACACATTTGTCGAAATGAAGAATGCTCGCCTTGGTTCTAAGGTGAAAAGTATCTTTGAAACTGCACCAGCTTTATTTATCATAGAGAAATAAAGGCAGCAGTGCTTTAATACTGTAGACTTCTGGAAACTGTGCTTGTAATGGCCTGTTGCTTTCTGCAGGCTTGGAAAATATACATTCCCCAAAGCCATCTGACATGTGATGCATAAGAAAAGACCTACTGCTGATTTTTCTGTTATTACCATGCAATGAGAAAGGGTACCCTCGATGTATAAGATGCTGAGCCCAGCTACAGGAAATGGTCCACACAGCAGTGGGGTTTTTTTTTTTTTCTTCTTCTTTTTTTTTCCTGTGCTTAACAGCAGGATTGATAATTGCCTTCTTATTTTAAATGATTATTTCATCTTAAAAATAAATACCAACGAGCCTCAGTTGAAATTAAGGGTGTTACGTGCTCTACATCAGCCAATAAAGTACCAGTGGCTGACTAAAACATAATGCACACCGTCACACAAAACCATAACATAATCCCTGTAAAGTGAAGCAAATGTCAAATTTTCTTCTTCTTCTTCTTCTTTTTATTATTCGCACAATTTCAGCCCTGACATTGTCATACAGGAACAATATAAAGATCCGTGTAGCTATTCACCCACACTTATCTTGTTCACTCACAGAGTTGATCTATCACTGTCTCTATTGTATGCCTCATAGCAGCCTTTTCATGCTCTTGCAGTATAAAAGAGAGCAGAGCAGGGAGGTGCTGAGGACTGTTTTTGTCTGTCATCGTGTTCCATTCTTAATCCCACAAGCCCCAGCAATGCCTGGTGGAGCAGTGTGTGGGGGAGGGAGCTGGTGCAAAGCACGCCTTCATCGTTTTTCCTGCTGCTCTGAAAGTGGCATGGGGGGATGGGCTGCGAGGAAGCCTGTTTGATTCCTTAAATCCAGGACACCAAGACATGAGCACAAGCTGTAGAGCCTGTCGAGTGCCACGAAAGGAAATTTCAATGTGAAATTTGTAATTGCGATGTATTTCGAATGAAAAGGTTTCGTGAGGGAGAACCGCGTGAATTGGTTCACCTCGCCGAATAAAGGAGAAGGGGTCACAACTGCTTTTAAATACGTAGCTTGATGAAATGTATCCTTGAAAGTGTGATGGCGGAGGAAAGAAAGGGATGCGATTGCGTTGCTGCATTCATCAGTTTTGGTTTAAAGAGCAGTTTCAGTTGGTGTCCAATGTTAATTTTAATGGATGTGTTAAAAAAAAAAACACACACACACACATGAAAAGTGCATTTACCTCAAAGAATAAAACCAAACAAAAGCTGCTTTCAGCCCTGCTCTTCAGCCCTGAGCTTTTCTAGGACTTACCCGACGCCGTCTGACTGGAAATTAGCCAGCCTTTAACCTGCAAGCTCTCTAATACAAAGTCGTTTTGGGTTGATGTGTGAACAACACAGCTAATATAATAACCATAAAATAACCATTAGTGATTACCAGTACAAACACATTTGAAGTGGGCTACAACCTGCTGTTTGGTACATGTAAGAAAGGACCACTTCAAGCTTTTGCTCACTTTTTGATTTTTTTTTTTTTTAATGTATTTATTTTATTGCTTGCCTTTTAAAGGCCACTTCATTAGGGACACCATCGATTCTAATGCCCGATTTACAGCTTTGCGTTAAATGTACACGTCGCAGTGATGCAGACCTCAACAGTTGTGATAGGTCTGTTTGGCAGTAGAAGTGTTGCCCTGGGCGGTATGATTATGCAGCGATTAGCAGTGTCCCTCACAGCAAGAAAGTTCCTGATTCCTGTGGAGTTTGCATGTTCTTCCTGTGCCTCCGTGGATTTCTTTTCCTAGCTACTGCAAAGGTGTTCACGACCGTGTATGTGAGATAAATAAAGTGCTTAAAATATAAAGAAGCGGTGTATAAATGTATAATGAAATTGTAGTCTAGAGCACTTTGAGTGGTAAGATTAGAAAAGCGCTAGATAAATGCTAGTGCATTCCTTTCCCGTAGCATGTGGTGTAAACACCAAGTATTGATTAGCACTAGGAGATCAAGCTTGATCCTTACACTGTGCATTAGTTTTATCCTGTTAGTGTAGACAGTTATGGTTTCTCATTTTCGTGGCTCATAATCAATCCTAATGTAGACTTAAAGTGGGTTTTAAAATCTTTTCTCATTACTGGACTTCAGAAAAAGTAACTGTTGATCAAGATTTTTAATGTGTGTTTAGCTGTGCCTGAAATTCTGCTTGTATGAATCTTATAGGCAGGCAAGAAACAAGAAAACTAAAAGCGTATAAGTGCCAGTACCTCAGAGATGTGTGGTTGATGTGCAGTAACTTTTGTGTTGGTGGTACCTGTGAAAAAATATATCCACGCAATCCCAGAATGCCAAATATCCCAGCAAAACATTGGCCAGAGCATTTCAACGCTTGTGCTGATTTTCCTTCTTCTCATAGCACATCCTGCTCCATTCTCTTTTCCACGTAATTGACACTCATGCTACAGGTCATCTAAACAAAAAACAATCTTGTTTGATGCTCTGTGTAAAATGTATTTATGAAGAATCCAGCATGCGAATGTGAGAGAATAAAAGGTTTACCACAGCATACAAACCATTTGTAAAAGCCAGGAACTGAAAGTCCTGATTAGACCCGACCTTTGCCACAAAATGACTTGTAATGGCCGAGGATTCAAAGTGTACATCCTCTGTCAAATTTTCTGACAAATATGGTGAATAACATATTATAGCATGGGCAAATATAGCAGCTAATGGAAACTAATTGGACGGCACTTAACTGTACGGATGGATAATGACCTAAAACATAACAACGCAACCTGGAGCTTCTGCTCCAGTCACCAGACCTCAGCCCAGATGAGCATGGTCTTCACTAACTGAAGACCAAACCAAAGGCAGGAAGTTGTAGAAACAAGCAGCAAGTGAAGCTGGATTCTGTAAATGTCTGGCAAAATATTCCTTGGCAGTCAATGAGAAGTATTAAAAACAGTGCTTAGATTTATAATCACATCGGTTTGTCCATAATTCCATAAATCACATGTTGATTGCTTCATTTCAAATCCACTGTGGTTGTGCACAGAGGCAAAATTGGAAATAGTGTCAAGTGTCCAAATAGTTAAAGACTTGAGTGAATTTTGGATGCTTTTATCTTATTTTTTCATCGTACACAAGCCAAATTCACCAGCTTTCAGCGTCCACTGACGACATTTGTTTTACTGCCTGTGAAATTGATGCTAAATCTGATGGGGGAATATATGAAAAACGACCACTGAAGTGACTTACAACTCTGCTTAGTCATCACAAGTACTTGCTTATACGCCCTCTGCACACTGTTATTTCATGTCTTGCCTTTTTATCCAATCACATCCAGAAGCTTAACAGGGTAATACGGAATTTGTATCAAAGTCTGAATGCTTTTTTGTATATAAATGTTATACTTGAATATGTATATCATGTAGAATTAAACCATAGAGCAGATTCTTAGGAAGCAAATTTAGATATTTGTCAGCCTTGTTGTTACAGCTTGTCCGAAAGATTTAGTTTAAAAGATCTTGTATGGCTTATCCAGGCATTAATCAGTATCTGTCTCACTAGTAATCTTGTTCTCCATGGCAGAGGTGTAATAGCTCGGCTTCATTGCCTATGTCCTAAGTTAAAGGTCCCCAAAGCTTTCTCTTTGTCTACTTCCTTTGTACAAGCACTAACTACCTCTTAGTGTGTCTCACTCTCCCACCTCTCATTATACAAACCTAGAGGAGTGAGGCATTCGTCAGCTTCCTCGACGTGCCACCGGCCTTGATAAATGGAGCAGCTCTCATGGAAAATTACATAGGCAATGCTACTTTGAAAAGTGGCAGAAAAGGGAAAGACTGCAACTGAAAGAGCCCTGAATACAGCTCTGCATTCCTGTTGATGTCCAGTTCGGTGAGTTCAGGGATATCATGAGAAGAAAGGCCGAGTTCTTTCTCTTTGCCTGCGCCTGATGGACTGTTGCTCTTGTGTTACGACTCATTCCTTTTGAGTAGTGCCAGGGATTTTAAAGGCTGTGGAACAGAAGGAGGACTGTGACTTATTTTGAGAAGGGGTACGAATTACACCAACAGGCTCATTGCAAAAAGAGGCTGTTAACTTACCCGTTAATGTTCTGGTAAAGCCAATTGTGTATGTATGAGGAGAATTAATCCTTTGTCAATAGAATAATTCCCTTTTCCATCATGTGAAAAAGTGCAACTGAGCATCGTGCTGTTGTTTATTTTCCCCCCTCTTTTCAGAAATGTTTCCACGTGCAGGACTGTGAATGCTGCAGAAGCTTTAAATACTTTGATTTACAGTGAGGTTACGTGACAGATCTTGTGAACTAATTATTACCTTGCACTACTCAGCTGACTAATCTGTCTCAACTTAAGCTGTTTTCACACATGAACTGCAGAGAATGTTGGGAGAATTAGGTCAGGGCACTGTCCACAGTCTTTGCTAGCATGTAGTATATAATAAGAGATGGTCCGCTTTATTTGTGCACTTATTACTGGAAACACTGTTTAGCTTAGGCAAGGGAGTTGCCTGTTTAAAGCCTGCGGGAGACAGGACACCCACCCACCCACTCACTGCGAATTTACCAGACAATTACCTGCGACATTCTCACTCGGGTGCTCTAAAACATCACACAGACTTTGAACTAGGGAACTGGCAGCTTAAAGATGGTTTAATTTCCAAATTGACTGCATGATGTTCATCTCAGTTGGGTAGTGTCTCAAGTTGAGGGTCCATGTTTGTAAGGCAGTTACAGTATTGTGGAAAAGTGGTGGGCTACCCTTCATTTCTTTACATTTTGCTTACAAGGAGCCAATCTTTCTTGTAATTCTTTTAAAGTGCCTTTGAGAAATAGTTCTCAGAGTTTTTCTTTGGACATTGGCTTGCTTTCATTTCATTCAGTGTTATCCTTGTACCTGCCCACTTTTATAGGACCCCCCCCCCCTTTGGTTGTTAAGCCACTTAACAAGGACGAATCATTTAAGCTTCAAAAGGAACATATCTCTAGGGATGAACCAGTGTTGCGTCTACAAATAACGGACCACTTTTACGTTGTATCTTGAGGGACTTTGTTACTAAGCAGCCTGTCGAAAAAAACTTTTTAATTCTTATTTTTTAAAATGGATCCACAAAAATGCCAAAGAGATACAAAATAGTATTTTTGGACCAGTTAGCTAATTGCTAAAAAAACAGATAGCCGGAAACTTGGTTTGGGGCTGCGTTTCAGCCAGTGGTCTTGAGTGATCATGTCAAAGCTGATGGAATTATGAAAATAGAAAAGTGCCATCAGATTTTGATCTACCATGTAATACCACATGGCAACAACTTCATTTATCAGCATACAATGATCTAACACATACTGCCAATGCAGTAAAAAGCCCCATTTCCATTAGTACCGACTTGGATCGACTTACCACTCGACTCGGATCGAATGGTTTTCCATTACAATCGAATACCACCAAATGGGCGTGGTTGTTGTTGTTATAACAATGCTCCTGAGCCATCCCGTGACGTAATTAGTATGCAACACAAAAGCTACAACAAAGGTGGACCTCGTGACGATGATAAACCTGCTGCTTGGTCTAGCTTTTTGTCAGACTTGGGGACCACAGCATTGGTTTTTTTTTTTTGTAGCCATTACCCTCGTTGCAGGGTTTCAAGAATGGCAGTTTTGAGTTTTATGAAGAAGACGCGCTGATTACTCATGGAGTGGCGCCACTCACCAGCCAATCGGTGGCATGCAGTCTGGCGACATCATATTTAGTACCTGCTCGTATCGCTCGGAACCCTGGTTTAGCAGGTACTATTTTAGTACCTGGTTCCAGGTACTATCACCTAATGAAAAACCCTGAAAACCGTAGTGAACCGTGATAAGTCGATCCAAGTAGGTACTAGTGGAAAAGGGGCTAAAATATATCTAGATGGAAAAACATTACTGAAGCAGTGTGAGAGCAGAACAAAAGGCACAGCCAACATCCAAAGTAGAGCTCTGAATGTCCTTCAAGAAGCCTGGAGAACTATTCCTGAAGACTACTTAAATTACAAAAAAGCTGAATAAGAGAGTTTGGGCTGTATTGAAAAATAAAGGTGGCCATTCCAAATACTGACATTCAAACACTACATATTTCTTTATAATTCTTAGCAAAATATAAAGAAATGGCTCTTTTTAACCATCAGCCTTAACAGTGCCATTGTTCTCAGAAAAATGATGGGTCATGTTTTTCCTCATCTTTTTTGAGCGATATGTATGCTCTGAAAAACATCCAACACAATCATATGAATAACGTTGGAGTCTACAGAAACTTTGATAGTATGTCGTAGTATGGAGCAGCTCATTGTGCTGTGATTCCTGCTTCCTCTTTGTCTGTCTGAAGCATGCAGCCTCAGGGAGTCCCTTGCTACAACAGGAAGAAACCATTTGACCATTAATTGTTTTCCGTGTGTGTCATTAGTTGTGGCCTTCATAGTCACATGTAGTGCTTTGAGCTTTTTGGCAAAACAAAGCACAAGACTACCTAAAAGAAATCAAGGAAGTAGATAATGAACTTGTAGACTTGTGAAGGTTTTATACTAGAACGAAAGTTTTGGGTTTTTCTTTTCAATTGTAAAAATAAATCTGTGGAGCTTTCATAGTTTCACATCCATGTCCTGGGGAAATTCCTTTTGCGGCAGACTATGATGCATGCCAGGCATAACACACATGTTCAAGGCTTACTGTATACTATCCTTTGCTGACATACCAGTGAAAATTAAAAAAGGCTAGTGCAGTCACAGCAATGCAAATAAAGCTGCAGCAAAACACATGTATTCAACATTTTAACCTTAAAACACTGCAAAAGGATTTTATATGTATATTTATTTATACACCTAAAAGCTAGTATTTTACTGTTTCCTTTAGCATGCTTATGAGATTAGCAGACTAGAGCAGTTGTTAGTACTAAGGACGGATACTAAGATGAAAATAAATTTCCATCTCAAGCTGCCACAAAACTTCCACACAGCTTCCAAGATTAGTTGGCTCACTCTTTTCATTTGATACGAACCCAAAAACCTGCCAAACTGAAGCAATTTCAATCTTTTTTAGCGTCCAAATTGTTTGCACTTGTGGGTTTGTTTTTTTTTCTTCTTCTGCTGAACAGTCTTCATCTTTCCAAATCACTTCAAGTGTCTTACATGATGTACATTGGACCTCAGTGTAATATGATTTATGTTGGAGTGATTTTAAAAATATATTACACTGTATTCGCAAACCTCCTTGCAGTACTTTCATTAGCGTATTTTCATCACAACGCGTATCTGTATGGCCTGTCTGAGCAGATATAGTTTTACTTCAGCTATGCATCACTGAGTCTGAACATTGCTATATGTGTTACTCATCATCTGTAACCCAAGAAGACTGCATTAGAGAATTGTCACTGCGCAAGCCAGCATACATAAACGATTCTTCCACACCAGACCGCTGATTCACATATTTAGCCAGGAGAAGAATGCTGTAGCCCACAAGGTTTATAGTCATGTTACACAGGAAATCCTTGTCGAGAGGGACCGCAGACTTTCTGTTTGGAAATATTTGATACTGGAAAGTCTTTTCCAATTCATAAAAACAGCCCGTGTTCACCTTGACCTTAGTGAGTGTTGAGTTTGATTTGTGTCCCATCTGTCCGCTTACTGAACGCTGTTGGGATTTGTTGTCACTTTTAATATTCAGTATAGGGAAAGATTGACTTTACTGTAAGTGCAATCAGGAGTAAAGAAAACTTTGAAAGAGTTGTGGTTGTTCTTTGCAGATCACGTTCTTTAAAGTGAGCCACACTGGCAGGTTTTCATCAAGCTTTCTCGGGTTCTTTTTCTGTCTGCAAGGTGCTCGATATAGACTGTGAAGCCTGAAAGTGCCTGTTTGGATCGTTTGTATGGTTGTGTTGAACCAGGAGATGTATAGATAGATGTCCCAAGAGAATTCTGTTAAGGTATAATAAATGCTTTCTATCTGGGAGCCTGGATAGACAAAAATGTACTTTCTGTACATTTCTAACAAGGAGATAGTTACAGTGTGTGCAGGCTCTTTAAATTTAATTTAGCATCAGGCTAAATGAAGAAACTCAACCTTCTGTTTGTTTGTATTTTGATTTTGTTTGTTTGTTTGTTTGTTTAAAAAGAGCAATATTACTCTCTGACACACTGCAGCACAACCTTAAAAACGTCATTAAGAATTAATGTGAATGTTTGCCACGGGGAGATGAAACATGTGAGGGGTTCTTCTGCAAAAAGCAATCACAGATGTGTCAAACAAAGCCCCTGTCGTGCTTTGTCTCTTCTTTCCCTGTCTTTCTCTTCCCTAAGCTTTCTAAGAGGTGTGTTGTGCTGTGTCTGGATCAGCTTGCTGTATTAAAGTGTGTGTGTGTGTGTGTTGGGAGAGGGGGGATGGGTAGCTAAGGCTTGTACAACTAATTCAGCTCATGAAAGACTTATGCAGCAAGAGCAGCTGTCTTCCATTGTCGGCCTGCAAATTTCCAGCGTGCCTCATTTCGCCTCTCAATGCGTGAGTAGCAAGAGAGAGCCCGGGAGGGGAGAACAGAGAGGAAACAAACCAAAATAAGAATGGGGGGAAAAAACACAAGCAGGCAAAGAGGAGGGAGGCCAGCACCCAAAGTTTCATTGCACCCACTCGATGTATGCTCAGTTCTGGGTTTCTCTATTAAAATGTCAAGGGGCAAGCTGTGGTGCCGTGGTCTAATAATAAACCATGAACGTATTCATACCCAAACGTGCAGTATGTAGACAGATAAAACAGGGCGCTGCTGTGGTGAAGAGGGCATATGAGGGGTAAGAGGAGGAGGTGTTGGTGGTGGTGGGGTTGAAGAACTGCCTGAGATTAGCAAAGGAGGGAGGGGGGGAGGGCTGAACGGTGTTATGAATGGATAGAGTCTTTAACTCCCCAGCTCACTGAATACTTTGTCACAGGCTGCTGCGGCTGTATGTGGAATGAGAGGAGCTGGCTGAGAGTTCTCGGATTCCTGAATCCTTGAGGCATGTGGTCTGATTAGCAGAACAAAACCCACACAGTGGGGAGGAGCAGACGTGGCTCCCCCACCGCCGCCGCCCCCCTCACCTCCCCCCCCGTCAGAAATTTTCTCCCAGCGAGGAAAAAGGTGGCTCGCAAGTTTGCACTAACTCGCTGTGTTTGTGTTAGAGTTTGCAGACCGTGTTTGGGGATTTCTCATTTGTTTCTGAAGGCTGTTTCTCCGCTGCCTCCATTGTTTCGACCACGTGAAAAGAATTTTCACCTTCAAGTCATTGTTCTATTGTCGTTTGGTGAAGCTCGTTAAAATGATTATCAAGAGCGACACAGGTTTGACCGTGAAGCACATTTGATGAGAAAGAAGTGCAGGAGATTAGCCGCCTGTGGAACGTTTTTAGTTTGACAAAGAGGAAGTTAACAACAAGGCGATGTTTGAGCAGGAGTGTTTATAGAGAGGATTACTTGCTTCTTGCCACCCCACCCTCCCCCTCCCCTTTACTCTCTTAAAGGGATTGTTTGAAGCCAGTTTGTTAAACGAAACGAGTGTAGGGGGTTCACGTTTTCTGCTGTGAAATTCGTCACCACGTTGCATCATCCCCTTGTTACCATGTCTCAGAAGTTTCAATTGCCCATACAACCTTTAACGTTTCACTTAACCCGTTTGTCCTAAAGCAAGATGTTTAAATAGCACGTTGTGGTTACACAAGAGAACCTGAAAAATCTAAAGTTTCTGAGGTTTTATCTGTTTTTACATACAGACAGATGCTGATATTTTGGTGATTTTAAAAGTTTAGTGTATTGGCCAACACACAAAATCTAAAAACGTTTCTCTAACATTTGATATACATGTAGTAATTTATGAGTCCTTACTAAGACAATATGGCAATAAAGTTTAAAGGTAATGTTGTTTTTATTGTCACACGTCGTAGATGACTTGTTTTGCACTTTACTTGGATCAGCTTGTTGTTGCAACATAAATACTCAGAAAGTGCCTGAAAGCTGTTCATTTCATTTATCAACAGTCATGAATTAATAGATTGGCAGATAGATAATATTGGCTGTTATATAAGCCCTGCCAAGATATGAGTTGGGTATGCAGCGATCCATTTAAAAAGACTGATGTTGCCGTGTTTTAAAATCATCACACTTTGATGCATCGTTCTCCTTCTTTTCGAGTTATCTTTTTCTGTTGGACTACTTAAACCAACAGCCTCCTGTTACAGAGTAGCTAGCACAGTCAAGAAGACGCACTCGACCCAGAAAGTCGTGTAATTTCTTCCCATATCAAAAGTGATTTGGAAAGAAGAGACGGTCAGAATTGATTTCTTTACATGTTCAAGCTCGCTGCTGTTTAGACAAGTTAGACTGATAACACAACTCTCCATACTGACTGTGTGATTATCTGTAGTTGTCCTAAGAATACCACTTGGCTGGTTGAATAACCTTCAGGGAAAACAAGTATGCATGGTGGCGCGTGGCATGATTTCACTGTTTAAGTTTTGGGGAGCAGTTTCTGCAGAGTTTCGTTTAGTGACGTGAAAGCATTCCCAGTTATTTATGTCAGTAAACCACGTCAAGCCATTAATGCAATTTGTACGTGAAGCATTATTGTCTCAATCTCCAGCTCTGTTCAAGCCTTTTTTTTTTCTTTTTATAAATTGCACTGACACAAGACACACGCCATTGGACTAAATGTTTATGTTCTGGGTGTGTAAGATATTTATGTCGTTCCAGTCTGTCCTCTTAGTGTCAACTCTCGTTGCGCTCACGTAGGCTTGTTGTTTTACATTTTGTTATAAACCCTCGCAGAGGTAGACAAGTGAGCAAAAACACATAATGGCTAATCCATTTTCTTATTTGTCAGATGCTGTTGTTTGGGGGCGTCGGGTTGTTTTATCACTGAGGAGTTTCTCCTGGTTTATCCATCTCCTTACGTTTTTCTGGATGTCAAAAGGCTATCTGCCCAAAATAGAGCAGCAGTTGACATTTCAGCATGAGAAATCGGAGAAGCCAGTCAGATCGTGCGCTTGCCCTCCTCCGTGCTCCGTTTTGCCTGAGAGCCAAACGGAGAGGTCATCCTCGAGAGCGCAGCTCTTGTACGAGCCGTTCTCTAATCCAGTGACTGTCATGCCCATTTTAAGCACAACTGAATATGGTCCATTTAAAATAACAACTTCTTGTATGTTAGTATTGAAGTCTTTTGATTTCATCGGCGAGAAGTATACTTTGGAGGTTTGGTGCGTTTTGCGTGCGAGTGTGCGCGCATACTTCCAAGCTTGGAAGTACAGATCTGAGATGAAAGGATTTTCTTTGCCATTCTAATCCACACAGACAGCTAGGCCCTTGTGATTATTCCCGCCCCCTTCTCTACACTCATCTCTTTGAATAGTGGGCCTTTCTAATTCACCCTAAAAAGGGTTTCAAAAGGGGATTATACTGCTGATAGAAATTAAAGGGAGAACACGTCCGTCCTTTAGGACCAATGTCAAAAATTTAGGGGTTAACAGATTCCTTGTGCTGGTTTATATTTAGCATTGTTTTAAAAATACTAAACTAATGACGTAATGTTTCAATATTACTAGTGGTTACTAGCCGTTAGTGAAAAATTGCCAGAATGTGGATATGCATGTACTTGTCTTTATAGGTGCAAAGGACTCAGTTATGTAGAGAAATAAGACTGTCAGTATAGTTGACCCAGGAGGAGTCATGTTCTAGTAAATTTGAAGAGTATTTTTTTTTTTGTACAATGTCAGTGTTGAACACATGAAGATTTAAATATGAGGTAAAGTATCTTGTGGCTCACTGACCTGGGGCTCACTTAAATCCTCGCCCTGGTCTAATGCTCTTTAAGACAGAGGCATAAACAAACAAACTATATGTGCATTAATTGTGCAAACACAGTTGGACTGTACTGTTCCCCTGCCCTAACTGTAGTGTTGCTTTGCTGCCAAGTCCATCCAACCCTGATGACATGTAACTATTTGACTTTGCCATCAAATAGTCACTCACTGTTTATGTGACATTTTAAATTTATGTAGCTGGCAGAGGCGCTTTCACCGGGGCCAGAGGAAGGGGCAAGGCCATTAAAATAACACTATATATTGAATATTAAAGAAAAAGCACTAATGAAGTTGTAACCATTTAAAAGCAGTCGTAGGTTACAGGTGACTCGGCCAAAACTCAAAAGTACATGTTCACCTCAGGGAATATTTAGTGTTATACAAGAGTTCCAGTGACAAAGCCTAGCTTTACAGCAGTGGAAATTGGATGGGGGAGTATTTAAAAAGAATTTATAGACTGAGGTTTAACTAAATATTACATTTGGCACTGTACCCTTTTTTTAATATTTTCTGCAAGTTTACTCTTGCATTCCCACTCTTTCTCAAGAAAATCAAGTCTTCTCAATTTGGTGCACCTGCATTCCAGACTTTTGTAACCTTTGTCTTATAAATTACTTGAATGTCCATGATTTACTATATTAAAAACCTTAAATGCCATCAGTGATAAATGTAGGTTGTCCTCTGGTTATGCCTCTCTCCAAAAACTGGCTGTGTGCCAGGGGCTTTTATAGTCTCCAGTGTATGATGGTTTGATTTTCTCATGCTGTTTCCTTTCCTTAAACAAGAGTACCACATGCATCAAAGTCACCCCTGCCACAGCAGAGTCCTCTTATGAATGCTGATACGCTCACTAGAGACTGCATCAGTGTCCTTGAATACAGAAGAATTGCATTATCTGTTGTAGGAAGAGAAAGGGTCCCCTGTCAAACGTTGTTCATTCTATCTTATGGTGCTCTTCTCCTGTCCTTATTCCACATATGTTTGGTTAGCAGTCGGTTTCATTCACATAATATATTTATATATTTTTCAGTCACAGGTAAGACTGATATGTACGTCTGGAAATAATTAACCAACCATAAAGGATACATTTTTAGGAATCTTACCATTGGCTGATACATAGAAAAGCCTTATTCTTCCCGGGGTCAGCACACTCATTTATACAGAAAGGCATTTTATTGTCCCCAAAACACAAAAAAAGGAATGCGTGTGGACAAGGAGGAAACAAAAACCACCTGGTAGAAACGCAATCGGACGCAAGGGAAAACATGCAGCCTCCACTACTGCCCTGCGGATGGAAACCCTTATTTGTTTTGCTGGAAACCGTGGAGGTTCCAGCACGTAGCAACAAATGTAATGTCATCAGGCAAAACATAACTTTAATCTGGTGCAACCATTTTTCAGCAATGAAATGCTGTGTCATTCGGCAGTTAATCAGTGCACATGCAGACTACTAGACTGTACTTTGTACACAACTGAGCTGCATGATGAAATGTTGCGTCGTTGGGATTCACTGAATGCTCGATAGATTAAGTATTATTAAACTGCAGTCACATTGTAGTTCCTGCAAACGGCTTCCTTTTCAAACACTCTGTGCAGAAGAGACTGACCAACAAAAACGGCGAGAAGTCAGTAGATTAGTGTTTCGTCACCGTTTTGAAGAGGAAACATAGACTTTGCTTGTGCCTTGATTATAGACTGCAGAAAAAATGTGGGTTAAGTTCTAGATCTCACAAGATCCCATGTTAAAAGGGATCTGAGTGCAATGGAGCCATCGCATTTCCACTATACCAGTTCCAAAGCACTCTGGGAAGCTGTGTTTATAGCATCTTACAACATATATAAGCTTCTTTTGACATATTTGCCTTTATGCTGTGGCAGAGTGCTCTCAACTACCGTGCGCCTTTTTGTGTTTTTAAGAGGATTTGGTGAGCATGTTGGCAAACCATTGCAAATTTCATCCATCTTAAGTGTTTCTGTTTACCTGGTGAATACAAGAACAGCAACGTCTTTCTTTTTGGTCTGTTTTTGGTGTGTCTACCAAATCCTGTGGGAAATGTCTGGCTCCTTAGCTGCTAAATGCACCACTATATCCACCAGCTGGGTTTTACCTGTAGCTTTGTGTTTGATGCTGAAACAGCCACTGTGCAGTAAGTTTTTAAAACTGAATGCACCAGCCTGCTGGGGAAAAAAAAAAAAAAAAAACAGTCTTATGACAGCTTTGTTAATGAGCTGCAAGTTATTAGAAAGCTAATCAAGCTCCAGATTTAGGCGATGATCCATCTGTGTGGGGTGATCCTTTTTTTTTTTTTTATAATTAATGTTGTTTTCAGTGTCAGTTGTTACACTTCTAATAAAACAATGATTAAATGTAAAAGTCTCTTTATACATGTGGTATTTTTTGACCTTATCTGTAGTTCTTCTCGCTGCATATTTGAGTGCCATAAATCAAGCCAGAAAGACATTTAGCTGCTTTCGGCATTTATCAAACGGCGCTTTATTGAGACGCAGAATTCGTGAGCAAGTCAGGGCTTCTCATGTTAAAAACGTATTATTATTCTACTCCATATTTTTCCGAGGCACCAAATGGACAGCTGTCTAAATAAGCACAATTTGTATGGCAGTCAAACAATCCTAAGTGCATTTCTTCTACATTGCACATCTTAAAATGTCCTAAAAAGGTTTAAGTTTGTTGGTGTGGTAGCAAGAAAAGAGGCTCTGTGATTGGATCAATAAAGGTCAAGTTAATATGGAAATGAGCTCCTGATTGTTGTGGAGGCTGGGGAGTTGTATAGTCCTTGACTCGCACATTCAATTATGTTTTGTAAATGGGGCATCTCAGTCCATCTGGAAGTCTAAATTATATTCAGTCATGTCCATTAGCCTCATGTATCCTTGAAGAGTGAGAGATTTTGATGTTAAACTCAGTTATTTATGTCATCTGTCACAATCAATGTTGTTCCTTTTAGTAGCTAAAAAATATTATTGTGAAGGTCCTGGGAGTTTGTTTTGTGCTGAATGTGGCGTTTAATATACCAAGAAATATAATGCCTGAATTGACTGACTTTGTACAAGCTGTGCACGACCATTAGGCTACATCAGCTGAGAGTGTTTCATGGTCTTAATTTAGATGGATTCCAAATCTGTTACCTCAGTGTATCCAGGCCATTTTGCAGACCAGTGTATATACAATGTCTTAGTTCTACAGTTGTTGGCTGCAGAGTTTTACTGTTCTTTGACGAGGTCCAAAATAAGCATGGAAAAACCATCAGTGACTCGTCAGTGGAGGTTTTTTTTTTTTTTTTTTTTTTTTTTAAATTTTATATTTTTTTTTTTTTTTTTTTTTTTTTTTTTTTTTTTTTTTTTTTTTTTTTTTCTTTAA
>VURO01037756.1:0-18021 GCA_015108175.1 Pelvicachromis taeniatus
CCTCCCGGTGGGACATGCCCGGAACACCTCACCCAGGAGGCGCCCAGGAGGCATCCTTATCAGATGCCCGAACCACCTTAACTGGCTCCTTTCGATGCGGAGGAGTAGCGGCTCTACTCTGAGCTCCTCCCGGATGGCCGAACTTCTCACCCTATCCCTAAGGGAGAGTCCAGCCACCCTTCGGAGGAAGCCCATTTCCGCCGCTTGTATCCGCGATCTCCTTCTTTCAGTCACTACCCACAGCTCGTGACCATAGGTGAGGGTAGGGATGTCGATCGACCCTGTAAATTGAGAGCTTCACTTTTACACTTAGCTCATTTCAATGTGTCAGCACATTTCTGGGATTTTGAGTCGGTCTGCGCGCCAGATGGGTTAAATGTTAATCGCGTTTGTCGTGATGATGGCGTTGATTAACCCCTCACACGGATTAATCTGTGTTAACTCGTTAAGAGGGATCTGCCAATTTTGATGCGGATTAGTTTGTGTTGACGCTGACGGAACTATAATTTATACAATTTAATTTGTGATTGTAAAACCTGAATGTTTTAAGTTTGTCTCATACTTCTGTCAGTTCCTTGCTGTAATAGGAGCAGGACAGTAGAGCACAAGCAAGAACCTTAGTAAAAATAACAGAAAAAGCCCTAACAACGTGAAGAAGAGGGACTGCTGGGAATTGTTACAATTGTGGTTCAGACTTAAGTCATTAAATCAGCATGTCAACATGCTCAGCATTATCATCATCATTATCATCAACAAGTGTGTTGTTTTTCTTTGTTTGTAGCCGGCAGTGAGACACGAGGCGTGTAATGGCCTCTACAAGCTGTCTCTGTCAGGTTTGGAGGGAGGAGAGTCCATCAACAGATCCTTCCTGCTGCTCGCTGCCTCCACACTGCTCAAGTTCCTGCCTGACGCCCAGGCCCTCAAACCACTAAGGGTAGGTCTCACACGCATCTGCTCTCACACTCAAGTAGCTCAACCTCTTAGAAGACAAGTACTTACTATGGAGAGAGTAAAAGCCTGCGTGGAAGTTGTACATGTGTCAGTACTCCTCAGAGGCAATGGTTTGACCGTTGCTACTTTGAATCTGGTTTGTTTTTTACTACACTTCGTTTCTCACATTGGAGGAGAGACAGTCTATTAGATCACATCATGAGCCTTTAAGCGCTGATGAATTAACTTTTCATCGGGATGATCTTTGGCAGGTTGAGGACTATGAAGACGAGCCTCTGTTAAGGACAGGCTGTAAGGAATACTTCTGGCTGCTCTGCAAACTCATCGATAACATCCACGTTAAAGATGCGAGCCAGGTGGGAACGTCAAACCACAATGCTGATGATCATACCAACCTGTTGATTTAGTAGATTAGTTTGTAGTAATGTTTTGATTTTTGTATTGAACTGCTGCTAGTATTGATCTGTTTGAACTCACAGAAGGTCTCTCCCTCTCTGTCGCTGGCCGGCTCGATGCAGACCACCCTGCTGGACCTGGATGCTCTTGCCCGACATCTTGCCGACTGCATTAGGAGGTTTGATTGTCACAAACTGAATGATATGCACAGAATATAAAGATTTAAAGGATGTTTGAGGGGATGGTTGCATTTTGCTGAAAGTTTATGCTCATGATATTGCTTATGGCAGTGGCTTTTAAAATGAAAACAAATGGCAAATTTCTACGATTGATACTGCTTGATGTAAACATTAAATCTAACTCTTTCACTTTCAGCCGTGAGATCTTGGACCAACAAGATGGAACAATCGAAGACGATGGCCTGACAGGCCTCCTTCGTCTTGCTACCAGTGTCCTCAAACACAAGCCTCCCTTTAAGTTCTCCCGTGAGGGTCAGGAGTTTCTGAGGGATGTCTACAACCTCCTCTTCCTCCTCCCCAGTCTGGTTGACCGTGCTCAGCCCAAGTGCAAGTCCCACGCTGCAAGGGCCGCCGCCTATGATCTGTTGGTGGAGTCTGTGAAGGGCTCAGTAGAAAACTATCGGCTGCTCCATAATTGGGTCATGTCTCAGCACATGCAGGGTGAAGAGCTTCACTTTTTGATGATAATGATTTATTTGGTAGAAGAGATCTTTCTGTTGGTCATTTTACTTCAGTGTCAAAGGATTTTTTTTTTCTTTTCATTTTTTTTTTTTTTTTTCTTTCAATCTTTTTTCTTTTTTTGTTATGTCCATCCAGTTTATTTGGCGCTGTGTTTCTCTGTGTCAGTAGTGCTCTAGCACAGTGATCTGACTCAACTTGAGCTTTGCCACAGTGAATCCAGTCCTCTTCTGTAAGACATTGACCCACAATTGGCACTAATGCTGAAGAGACTGAGACACTTTTTGTCAATACTATGATGAGCTGAAACTGTCTACAAAGCTCGACAGAAGTGCAGTATCCCATCATTTTTTTTAACCTAATTTTAGATATTTTCTTAAACCATGCCTAATTTTTATCAAACCTTTAATAACCAGCCTGTTCTCTGCAGTTTAGTTTTTGTATTGGCCAACTGTAATTATGTGGGAAAAGGTTTTAGGTTAGTTGTAAATTCCATTTGCCACACAATAATGCAACTGTAAGTTTGAATAATTTAGCTCCCACAACAAAAAGACAGGTGTGACACAGAACTGAAACTTTTTTTTAATGTTTTGCTTCTAGGCTCTCATGCTCCATACAAGTGGGACTACTGGCCTCATGACGACGTCCGGGCTGAATGCCGCTTTGTGGGCCTGACCAACCTGGGAGCAACATGCTACCTGGCCTCTACCATACAGCAGCTCTATATGATCCCTGAGGCCCGCCAGGCTGTCTTCACTGCTAAGGTCAGTATTCGAAAAAAGATATTACAATAACGTCATTAAAATTCCAAATGGTACACAGGTTCTCACCCTCTGTGTTTGTGTGCAGTACGCTGAAGATATCAAACACAAGACCACACTGCTGGAGCTGCAGAAGATGTTCACATATCTCATGGTGAGTTTTACTTTTCTTCCTCCTCCTATCCTTCTAGTCCTTCCCTTCTGTGGATTTAATAGTAGTAATACTTCTGTCTCAGTCGTATTTGTTAAACTCTACTAGTGATTGTAGTTTTTAACTTTTAACACCGGCGAGCAGTTTCTGAAGATCAAGACCATTGGATTT
This sequence comes from Pelvicachromis taeniatus, assembly GCA_015108175.1. Classification (NCBI taxonomy): domain Eukaryota; kingdom Metazoa; phylum Chordata; class Actinopteri; order Cichliformes; family Cichlidae; genus Pelvicachromis; species Pelvicachromis taeniatus. Next base: position 3,129 of record VURO01037756.1, read on the forward strand.
TTTTCTGAGCACCATGAACCGTAAAATCGGAAGCTTTGGTGAGGTGGATTAATCCGTGTTAATCTGTGTGTCTTCAGGAAAGTGAGAGAAAAGCATACAACCCCCGGCCATTTTGTAAAACCTACACAATGGACAAACAGCCTCTTAACACCGGCGAGCAGAAAGACATGACAGAATTCTTCACTGACCTCATCACCAAGATAGAAGAGATGTCCCAGGAGCTGGTGAGCATACACATCATTATACACACAAATTACATATTTAATGCTTTAAAGGATTCAAACTAATTTCTAGATTAGAGCAAGTGTCACTTATCACTGATCTTCATAAAACCTTTAGTATTCACCTCTGTCATTCAGGAAATCACAACAATCTCTTTCTACAGCACTATATGTATTAAAAACTAGATTGTTTGTTTAAAAAAGTACATATCCAAATAAGCTGTTATTATACAAAGGATAACCACAAAAAATATTTAATGTTAAAGATCATTTTAACAGCATGAGTAATAGTTCAGCAGGGAGATGTCATAGTAAATGTTAAAAAAATGATTCTGCTGGATTAATTGTCTACGTTCACAGAAAAACACAGTGAAGACTCTGTTTGGAGGCGTCATCACCAACAATGTGGTGTCTCTGGTGAGTGCGGGAATTGAAAGGAGGAATATTAAATTGAAGAAAATAAAGCCTATTTCCCCAAATTGTAACTGTTTTTGTAACTGAATTTCATGTTCATTTTAATACCTCACACAAAACGTAGTTGTTTTTAAAACTACAGAGGTTACAGCAGATGAATTAAGCGGGAAATCCATTTTCTGCCATCGTTTTTTTCTCACTGTTATGTGTCTCCCACAGGACTGTGATCATGTCAGTCAGACTGCAGAGGAGTTCTACACAGTCAGATGTCAGGTGGCAGACATGAAGAACATCTATGTGAGTGGGCTGAAAATGTTACACAAGTCTGAGACTGACCCGTGATTCTTGTAACTTCAGCAGTGGAAATCATCCTCTGCTGCATAAACGGCACAAGCCACAGTGGTTCTGAAAAGTGCAGTCCATGTCTTAAATGTTTTTTTTATTTGCCAGCAGGTACTTTAACATAAACGTTTACATTTTCAAAAAGAAGTTTCTTTTATATACAGACATCTTTTTATTAAATGATGGTACTCGTTAGAATAAAGATGAAGAACAAAGCAGGGTGTAGCTGACAAGTTGCTACCCTATACTAATAGAGCACGGTTCAGCTTTCCTCAGTTTCGTATTCAGATGACGAGAGTTAAAATGCTCATCTTGAGGATTTAGAAAAAGGCCTTTGCTCAACAAGGAGTGATGTCATGTGTTTTATATACAGTGCTTTGCCAACTCGGAGAGATAACACAAACTTTTGTCTTTTGTTCTCTAAACGAAAGTGCACTGCAGACTTCTTTTTCTTTGAAGTATTTGTGCTTTGTTATCTTTCCTCAGGAGTCTCTGGATGAAGTGACCATCAAAGACACTCTGGAGGGTGACAACATGTACACTTGCTCACAGTGTGGAAAGAAGGTCCGCGCAGAGAAAAGGTTGGAATGATTTGAAATCTTGAACTAAATTGAAAAAGAAGAAGAAAAAAGATGCCTGTCTCACCATGTCTCATTGTCTCTTTACACAGGGCCTGCTTTAAGAAACTGCCTCGCATCCTGAGCTTCAACACAATGAGATACACCTTTAACATGGTGACCATGATGAAGGAGAAGGTCAACACCCACTTCTCCTTCCCCCTGCGCCTCGACATGACGCCTTACACGGAGGATTTCCTTATGGGCAAAGGGGAGCGCAAAGAGGGTTAGCTTTTGTTAATCAATCAGACATTTATTGTGTATTGATGATTGTAATTGAGTCTTGAAGTGTTGCCTTCCATGTGCCTCAGGTTTTCGAGAGGAGGGTGAAGCAAAGGTCACAGAGAGCTATGAGTACGACCTCATTGGCGTCACTGTGCACACGGGCACAGCAGATGGCGGCCATTACTACAGCTTCATCAGGGACATTGTCAACCCCCATGCCTACAAGAACAATAAATGGTGATGGAAGATGCATATTAAAGTTTTAATAATAAGTCTTTAAACCCCAAAATGAGTGACTGTCACAGGACGTCAGAATCTCAAAGCTTTGTTTATATTGTCCTCCAGGTATCTTTTCAATGATGCAGAGGTAAAACCCTTTGACTCGGCTCAGCTGGCCTCTGAGTGCTTTGGTGGAGAGATGACGGTACGAGCGTGAGTTGCAAGATGAATACTACCACTTAATTCCATGTTTTATCTCTAATTTCACTTTATTTATCTTTTAGACTAAAACCTACGACTCTGTCACTGACAAGTTTATGGACTTCTCCTTTGAGAAGGTGAGGGGTGTTTCTGGTCCCTTTTTTTTTTTTTGGTAGTTTTTAGCCTTTGTGTTTGATTCAGAAGGTAACAATGAAATGATAATCAAACTTGCAGACACACAGTGCCTACATGCTCTTCTACAAGAGGGTGGAACCAGAGGACGACAATGGGAAGGACTTTAGTTTTGATGTCTCTCCTGACCTACTTGAGGTACTGACGTGTGTGTGTGTGTGTGTGTGTGTGTGGGGGGGGTTAAATGTAGGAGATCTCTGTGCATTACTCCTATTAAATGCTCATTTAAATATCCACCTCTGTATCTCTTTCAGTGGATTTGGCATGACAACATGCAGTTTCTGCAGGATAAAAACATATTTGAACACACCTACTTTGGGTGAGTATAAATCAGTTTGTATTTATGGTCACATCTTTTTGGCCTTTTTGATCACTATTCAGTCATTGGCATGACTTGTCATTGTTTCAGCTTCATGTGGCAGCTCTGCAGCAGCATCCCCAGCACCCTGCCAGACCCCAAATCTGTCTCCCTCATGACTGCCAAGGTGAGAAGTAATATAAACATTTACCTATTATTTTCTGCCTTCTATTGACTTGAAACTTGGAGTTTTGAGAAAATGTGCAAATTACTTTTTAAACTAAAAATACTTCTCTGTTTTTACTTTACTACTTTAAGCAAAAGTACCAAAAAAATGGAATGGTCCTCAGTTAAAATAAGCGAACTAGCTACTTAAATTTATTTAGGTTTTGGATGAAACAAACTTGAATAACAGCTGGCTGAAGACCAATCTAGAAAATAACTTGACTCACAAAAGTGTCATTTTAATCTATTTTCTGACTGACTGTATTTCCTAAAAATATTGATACTATCCTGCATGAGCATATTTACAGTGCTTTCTTAGATGTCACGGATTAGGAACTGCTGATTAGTTGAACTAAAACTTGCTTTTCTACTGTTGTTTTTCCCCTTTCATTTGCAGCTCAGCACATCCTTTGTCCTTGAGACTTTCATTCACTCCAAGGAGAAAGTAATGCACACTCACCCTTATTACTGCTATAATTTTTCTAAGTGCTGTTAATTTGTAAAGATGAGTGGAAAGAAAGAGGAAGTTGGTGATTAGACTATGTTAATCCTTTCTGCTCTGCTACCTCCAGCCCACCATGCTGCAGTGGATTGAACTCCTGACCAAACAGTTCAACAACAGCCAGGCCGCCTGCGAGGTTTGAGCTTCAAACCTTTCTATTCTGTTGCTTACAGCAAATTAAACGCATACTGTAAATAAACTTCTTTTAATCATTATTTTTCTCTCTTTCAGTGGTTTTTAGATCGGATGGCTGATGACAACTGGTGGCCGATGCAAATCCTAATAAAGTGTCCCAATCAGATTGTCAGACAGGTCAGGGACAAACCATAAAACATCACTGTACACAAAACAAACATTAAAAAACAACAAAATTCACAATACTAAAACTGGACTAATGTGCTCAAATATGTTAATTGTGTAGCTAAAGGGGGGAAAAAATGATGTGGTACAATAGGACAGCAGCAAGAGTAAAAGGGAAGGTGTACAAGATGCTAGATGCTGCTCAGATGTTTGATTTGGAGACGGTGGCTCTGACCTAAAGACAGGCAGAGCTGGACGTGGTGGAATTGAAGATTCGAAAGTTAGACAGGCAAGACTGAGATAGTTTAAACATGTGTACATGTAGGACAGTGGATATATTGAACAAATGGTGATCCCAGGCAGAAGTTAAAGCGGAAAGCCACAGAAGGTTCATGGATGTAGTAAAGGATGACAGGCAGACAGTTGGGGTGATTCTAAGAAAAGGGTTAGATTGGGGTGGAGGACACAATACGAAAAATGACTCAAAAACGCTGATGTTTTGTTTGTTTTTTAGTTATATTGTTACTGTTTTTCATCATTCTGAATTTATTGCTAGTGGAATTTTGTCTTTAAATTGTCTTTTAAATTTAAATTGTCTGAACTTTTTTTTTTGGTCTTCCAGATGTTCCAGAGGTTGTGTATTCACGTTATCCAGAGGTTGCGGCCAGTTCACGCTCATCTCTACCTGCAGCCTGGCATGGAGGATGGGTATGTCACTCACTATTGTGGGACTGGTTTCCTTTATCATTTTCTCCAAGATTATGAGTCTGAAAGTCTTCCATTAAGGCCTTTACACACTGGACATCTAAAGTCTTTGCGAATGTTTTGTACGTTAAAAATGTTTTTCAACTAATCCATTCTCAATGCAGCTGTTCACACTGAGCACTGGACTTATTATTATTATTATTATTATTATTATTAAATCATTATTATTGTAACTATGTAATAGGCTGACATAGCGTCGGCTGTCATTCAAAAACCTCTTTTTTCTTCTCACAGAAGCCTGTAGACAACTGTGCTATTGGGTGCTAAGCTAAACTGTGCACAGATTCAAGTGAACAACTCGGTCACCGGGCACCTTGTTCCCAACATTTCAGTTGTTCACTAGCATACAAGCAGTAGCAATACTGTCCCGTAGCTAGTGCTGGTGTCAAGTTAGCAATCCTTTCACCCTGGAGTGGCAGTATTTTCTCAAAGTAGCAACACTTTGCTATTAAAGGTACCACTAGCTTGACCATCGGGTAGCAATACCCTTTAGCACTAGTGGTTTCACTCATGCTAGCTGAGGAATGGCATTATTCTCTGTATAATGCCATTCTCAGTTTGTAATGGCCTCAAGTCAGGCGTTTGTTGTTCTTAATGTTATCGTGTTATTGTACTGCTGTTCATCTGAAATTTAAAGAGAAAGAGTCATCAGCCAACACTCTGGTGTAGCTCTATTCCCTTGCCTCATACAGCAACGATACTGTCAAGTTTTGTAACAGAATGTTCAAAGATTGTGTGACAAGGAACTGAAAGCCTGAAAGATTGTATTGATTTGTTTGTATTTTGTTTTTGTTTTTTTTCCCTACTTAGATAAAGACAAAAATGAAAAAGGAGAAAAGAAATATCAACCAAACTGTTAAAACTCTGGCATTAGCCCATAATTTTACCGTTCATCCCTACTATCTTTATTGCTTAGCAACACAACCCACTTAAAACCGATTTGATACATTTTTGTCATGCAAGGTGTGCAGCACAAGCACATAGTGTTGTGTCTGTGAAATCAGATGGCCACAGAGATCCAAGCAGGAGCTGTGTCACTCAGTGTCTGTGCCACTCTAGACTCTGAGAGCAAACATCTGGCTCCACATGAACTAAAGAGTTTTATGTGTCATTAGACACCTCAGTCTCAGACCCCCCTTCTCCATGTGTCTGTTCAGCTCTGACGACATGGATGGACCAGTGGAGGATATTGGCAGCCGGTCCTGTGTCACTCGCTTTGTTAAGACCCTCCTCTCTATCATGGAGCATGGCGTCAAGCCTCACAGCAAACACCTGACTGAATACTTCGCTTTTCTGTATGAGTTTGCCAAGATGGGCGAGGAGGAGGTAAATTCAGTTTCGCAGCCTGAAAGATGTCTTTTTAGGCTTCATAAGTTTATTTATGTTTACTCTGTTCTGCCTCAAACTATTTTGCTTTTTCTTTGGGTTTGGATTGCTCCTTTCTTCTCAGCTAATAGTTGACACAGCATGATGTTGAGTCCTCTTTTAGTTTCATAAATGTGGTTTGGTTATTTTTTTCCTTCCTTTTTAAAAACAGTTAAAATTGAAATTTATTCTGGTTGATGAAGATTTCTGTGCCCTGTGTCCACAGAGTCAGTTCCTGTTGTCACTACAAGCCATTTCTATCATGGTACATTTCTACATGGGAACAAAAGGCCCTGAGAATGTAAGCTGACACACTGCTTATATTTCACAACTTATTTATTTCCAGTAATATTATCAAAGGGATTTTTAATCTGAATGTTTCTCAGTTTCTTTCTTTTTAAAATATTTTTTGTAATATTTTTCTTTTTTTAATGAAATAACACCTGGCTTGTAGTTATATTATGTTTAGTGATACATGACAGAAGACATGACCTAATTATAAGAAGAACTTGACCAGTGTCCTTCTCAGCCTCAGGTAGAGGTGCTGTCAGAGGAGGAAGGAGAGGAGGAGGATGAAGAGGAAGACATCTTGTCCCTGGCCGAGGAAAAATATCGTCCTGCAGCTTTGGAGAAGATGATCGCACTCATTGCTCTGCTGGTGGAGCAGTCTCGCTCTGAGAGGTATGAGTATACAACATGCATATGTATTTTTTTGTTTAAATGTACAATTAATTCTCATTAGAATTAAGCATTCAAGCGGCCGCTGAGTGCTTCTCTACTCTCTTTTCAGACATCTTACTCTGTCCCAGAGCGACATGGCAGCACTGACCGGAGGGAAGGGCTTCCCTTTCCTCTTCCAGCACATCAGAGATGGCATCAACATCAGGCAGACCTGTAACCTCATATTTAGCCTGTGTCGCTATAATAACCGACTGGCTGAACATGTATGTTTGTAGGAAATGGACTGAGTAATCGTTGCAATCAATGACTGCCACCTACACAAGCGAAAAAGGCATCCATTTTTTTTCCTAATGTTGAATGCTTCTCCCTGCAGATTGTGTCGATGCTCTTTACCTCAATTGCAAAGTTGACTCCTGAGGTAAGCGTCACAGAGATGAAACTGGGCTTAAATCACCTTTATTTGAAACAATCTAATCCAGCCCTCACTCATTTTGTTTTCCTTGAGTTCAATTCAGTTTTGTTAACTTGCTTTTGTAATTCCCCCCCTGTAATCTGTTAGGCTGCCAATCCTTTCTTCAAGCTGCTAACAATGCTGATGGAGTTTGCGGGTGGCCCTCCGGGGATGCCTTCCTTTGCTTCCTACATACTCCAGAGGATCTGGGAGGTAAACGCTGACACACTAAATCTCTTTATTACATCTAATATTAGATCTGTATTTATTTAAATACAGGTCTTCAGAAAGTTGATCAAATGTCATTTACTAGAAAGTGATCTATTAGTAGAAATAATATTTGTTATAATTTTGGTGCTGTGCTGGAATTTGATCATTTTAGACTGGACAAAACTATACTGCATAAAAATATGGTTGGCGTTTTATAGTTCAATAGTTACTTCTAACAATTTCATTTCCACATTTCGGGTTGCTTAGAATATTTCTGTCCTTGACTTTGTTATAAATAGTTCTATATAGATATATGGACATGGAATCCTGGACCAGCTCTTTATCCTGTCAAATATATTCAAGTGCACTCCCAAAAAGTGGCAGTTTGCTCTACCAGTCTACGTGTGCCATGTGGACGTCAACTTTAGCCCTCAGGCGATTCTGTACAAGGTGCTTCAAGTGTAGTGGGTGTCTGACCCGTTATTAGGAGGTATTAGGTCCTTGTACGAGTGCAGTGAGAGCTGCATTACTGCAAATAAATCGCACTTTCCAGTGGGTGTGGGAATTTGCTGGGGCTGCCCTTTTACCCCCAATTTCTAGGCGTAGCCAGTTGGCGGAATCTTATCTCTGCGTTTTGCAGATGATGTGTTTCTGTTGGCTTCATCAGGTTGTGGCCTCCACCTTACACAAAGCATTTCATAGCAGATTGTAAAGTGGAGAGAATTATCATTTCAAAGTGTGAGGCAATGGTTCTCAGATGGAAAAGGGTGGAATGCCCACTCTGGGTCAGGGGTGAGTTGCTGCACTATGTGGAGGAATGAAAGTATTTCTGGTTCACGAGTGAGAGTAGAGTTGTAGCAGGACATTGACAGACAGATTGGAGCTACATCTGCAGTGATGCAGACTCTCTACTGTACCAGCATGTCGTGATGAGAAAAAAGAGCTGAGTGTAATAGGAAAGCTGCCAATTTATCGGTTGATCTGTGTCCCTACCCTCACCTACTGCTATAAGTGTTGGGCAATGACCAAATGAACTAGACTGCCGGATACAAGCAGCAGAAGTGGCTACTCTCCAAAGGGTGGATGGGCTCTCCCTCAAGGAAGTGCGAGAAATTCACTCATTTGGGAGGGATTCAGAGTAGTCTTGTTGACTTGTTCACACTGAAAGGACCCAGCTGAGGTGGGTTGGGCATGTCTTACCAGGATTATGTCCTTAGGTAGGCCCAGGGTTCATCCAGAGTTCCCTTGGATGAGCTGGAGGATGTGACTTTGAACACGGGCTTCTGGGCTTCTTTCCTTGGCTTACTGCCCTTGTGACCCAGCCCCAGATAAGATGGTGGAAGATGGATGAATCTTGGATGAGATCCACTGAGATACACGTAGCTGTAACTGTTTTACATCTTATTTATGAAAAAAGTAAACCATATAGAAGATCAAACAGGGAAAATAAAGATAAAAAATAAATTAAAAGGTCAGTATTTAGGATTGCCAATTTTAAGATGGATATACACCTCATAATGTTTTTATTAAATGTATGCTGTCTCATCTTTGTGCCTCCTGTCAGGTGATTGAGTACAATCCATCCCAGTGTCTGGACTGGCTGGCTGTCCAGACTCCCAGGAACAAATTGGCCCACAGCTGGGTGCTGCAGAACATGGAGAACTGGGTAGAACGCTTCCTGCTGGCACACAACTATCCCCGAGTCCGCACGTGTAAGGGTCTCAGCATTAAATTCTGAAAACTGAGAACTTCAAAAACCAAATCAAATATAATAAGAAAAATGTTTTTATTCTAAATACTAATTGTTAAATGAAACACCATTTTAGTGTAGCACAACCTGATTTGTATATGTATGTCTATATAGTCATTCCTTGATTGTTAATTTAAGTAGAACTGGATTAATGTGTGTAACCTTCTTCTTATAGCAGCCAGGGCTTTCTTATTCTTTCTGGTTAAATACATTTCAAAATAAATCTGTTCATAGACTCCCGGTTTCACTGGTTTCTCTGATATTAAAAAAGCTTATTCAAAGAGATTTGCATGATTCATATTTCCTCATTGCTCTTACTCATTGTCAAATTGATCTGTTTTAGGTCCCTGTAAGGTAGATTTCTTCTGATTGGGCTTCTGCATTCACTTCTGGAGCTATGTCTTAGATGACCATAAAAACATATCTGCAAACTATGACACCATTAAAATCCAGAAACCCCCCTAGCCTTCCATCCATAATGAAAAGACCTTCTTTAAAAATGACGAGGTACCACTGTAGCAACAGTAGTCTTTTGTTTAAGATGGCAATTGAATCTCTCTTCTCCCTCTAGCTGCTGCATACCTCCTGGTCTCCCTCATCCCCAGCAACTCCTTTCGGCAGATGTTTCGCTCTACACGCTCCCTCCACTTGCCAACTCGTGAGCTCCCACTTTCCCCTGACACCACCGTGGTTCTCCACCAGGTCTACAACCTGTTGCTAGGACTGCTGGGACGTGCCAAGCTGTATGTAGATGCCAGTGTTCATGGTACTACCAAACTGGTGCAGTATTTCAGCTTCATGACTTACTGCCTCATCTCCAAGACGGAGAAACTCATGTTCTCTGGCTACTTCATGGACCTCTGGAACCTCTTCCAGGTACATCTTTCTTTGACTGTGAAGATACTTTTAAATATTTTTACTGATTGTATTCTTGTGTGCATGCCCTAGTCTTAGGTGCAGAATTTTGAACTTTTGTTGTGTGTTTTCAGCCAAAACTGTCAGAGCCAGCCATCGCAACCAACCACAACAAGCAGGCACTGCTGTCCTTCTGGTACAACGTTTGTGTGGATTGTCCAGAGAATGTCCGGTTAGTGGTACAGAACCCTGTGGTGACCAAAAACATTGCCTTCAACTATATCTTGGCTGACCATGATGACCAGGAGGTGGTGCTATTCAACCGCAGTATGCTCCCTGCCTACTATGGCATCCTGCGCATGTGCTGCGAACAGTCGACTGCTTTCACCCGCCAGCTAGCATCACACCAAAATATCCAGTGGGCCTTCAAGAACTTGACTCCACATGCCAGCCAGTATCCAGGGGTGAGCAGACAGTCAGACCTGTTGCAGTGATGTGACTTTATTGGATTTTGCAGCATTGGAATTCAAGCTTACAAATTAGGGAACTTTCAAAGTGGGTTCTTAAAGAAACAAAGACATTTTATTATATTTTGTCCATTGCACTTTGAAAATGACCTACCTAAAAGCACAACACACAAACAAAAGATTTTGCCATGGTTGTGTTTATTTATGATAATGTAAAAATAATAACCACTGGTGTGCTTCTCCCTGCAGGCAGTGGAGGAACTGTTCAACTTGATGCAGCTGTTTGTGGCGCAGCGAGCTGACATGAGGGAAGAAGAAGTGGAGGACATTAAACAATTTAAGAAGACCACTATTAGCTGCTACCTCCGCTGCCTGGATGGGCGCTCCTGTTGGACCACACTTATCAGGTAAGCACACACTTACACTTTTATCACTGAAGGTCTTGTGAAGCTTGTTTTCATCCACATGTCTGTAACCTGGTGAAGATGTGCTTTCACAGAGTGACAAACTGTTGTCCATGTTATATCAGAGTTTGGAAAGTTTTGCTGGCTTTACTTTTTAAAATGACCTTTCTCTGTGCCCTTCCTCTCAGTGCCTTCAGAGTTCTGCTGGAGAATGATGAGGATCGACTGTTGGTAGTCTTCAACAGAGGACTTATCCTAATGACCGAGGTATGAGCCAGGTCTCTTCTAAATGTTTCACAAACAGTTGTTAAATTAAGCGATCGTTTCATCTCTCCATGTTGCCAAAATTGAAGTCATTTTTGTGCATTCATTGCCTTTTTTGGAATATTAAGTAAATGGCATGATATTTAAAACAATCCAAAGGGAATCATTAAAATATGGATTTAAAATGGTAAAATTAAATACAGTATACTACAAGTGTATTTAACAATAAAACAAAAAAACAAAAACAATTTTCATTTCATTACTTACTGCATTTTTTTTTTAACCCTTCCATATCCAATAAGTAAAGCTCTATATGTACTGTTTATCCGTTTCCTGCAGTCCTTCAACACTCTACACATGATGTACCATGAGGCGACAGCATGCCACGTCACTGGAGACTTGGTGGAGCTGCTCTCCATCTTTCTTTCTGTCCTCAAAGCCACCAGGCCATATCTGCAGCGCAAAGGTGTGCACCATCCCTTACTGGTTAAAAGAGCAAACACACGTGATAGTCACACAGGTCAAACGGTTAAAATCGTAATAGTTGGTCCTTTCCACTGTCACCAGGTGCTTGCTGATAGAGGGTTATGTGATTGTTGGGCTTTTCTGTTTTCTCTATAATTGTAGGATCTTTACCTTCCAATATAAAACCCCTTGAGGCCACTCTTGTTATGATGTGGCACTGTATAAGTAAAATTGAACTGTAGTTATGTGCAATGCTAGAAGCTGTTTATGGTTATTTTGCCAGATTTGAAATGGTAGCACAGGAGTGGCACTTTAGAGATGGCGTGGTTAGTTGTTTGTTTGTTGTGCGATCGCTTACTTTGATTTTTGCCCTTGAAAAGGAGATGATCACTGAGCGTTTGATCTTGACAAACCTTATGTGCATCAAACTGAGATATTCAACCCCAGGACAGCATTACACTACAGAAGTCTGGTATACTTGCATCCCTGCATTATTTAACCCGATGACAAGATATCGGCCCTTTTCTCTGTTTTAATAGTCTCCATTTTTCTCATAACTGCCTTTTGTCTTTTCATTCTTCCTTTGCTCATACTGAGGCTGCTGGCTCTGATCTTTGGATAGCTTTAACTTCAGCCACTTGTTTTTGTTAGCTCCTATAAAATGCCCATTTTTTGTGTTTAGAAATTATGATACACCAACTCTAACCAGTGTACATGAAATGTACCTCAATCTCACCCTGTGAACATCCAAGAAGCAGCTCTGGCAGCGTGTACCAACTCCATCGGTTACAAAGGGCTGTATTAGAGTAAAATATCTGCAGATGTATTCTCCTATTTGTGCTGACCATTTTTTCTCTCTCTCCTGTTACCCAGATGTGAAGCAGGCTCTGATCCAGTGGCAGGAGAGGATCGACTTTGCTCACAAGCTTCTCACTCTGCTGAACTCTTATAGCCCTCCTGAGCTCCGCAATGCCTGCTTGGGTGAGTGTCAGGCATTGCATTGCTTTGATAACTCACCAGTTAACATTCAAGTATATTTAGTTAGATCAAAAGTTTGTATACACTTATTATGGCCACGTATGTCATGGTAATTTTGGGCTTTTAAACACCGGGTGGCCCGGGTGGTAGAGCGGGTCACCTCCTCACTGGAAGGTCGGTGGTTCGATCCCAGGCTCCTCCAGTCTACATATCAAATATCCTTGGGCAAGATACTAACCAGTTTGCCTACTGGTGATGGTCAGTAGGCAAACTGTGGATCAGAGGGCCCGGTGGCGGCAGTGTCCGGCAGCCTCGCCTCTGTCAGTGTGCCCCAGGGCAGCTGTGGCTACAATATAGCTTGCCATCACCAGTGTGTGAATGTGTGTGTGAATGGGTGAATCACTGATTGTAGTGTAAAATGCTTTGGAGTCCTTAGGGACTAAGTAAAGCGCTATAGAAATGCAGACCATTTACTTTTTTTTTTTTTTTTAACTTATTTGAACTGTTTCTACAATGTCTTAACTCATTAGTGACTGTGATTGACTACAACTGGTAGTTTGCTGTTGCCAGGATGAAAAGGATTTGACAGCATTCATTGGACTGACCAACGCTCAGATCAATGGGACAGTCCAAAGAACTCAGTGAAGATCTAATAAGGAGCACAGTAGTTTTTCCTTCCCACTCTCACCAAGTACTTGTTCAAAGGGGATTATTTGATATTTTGTTTTTTGTTTTTTTGTAGGGTTTCTACCTTACAAATTAAAGTCCTGTGATCAAATTGAATATTTTGAGCACTTTTGACCCTGTGTGGATTGGAGAAAATCCAAGCTAAATTCAAACGCGTGCATACGTGCATATTTGTTTGCATTAAAAATGTTTGTTGTACAATTATTCCACACTTGGAAAAAGAGCATTTTATTTGTTTAAAAATGATTAAATGCATAATTAAAAGCCCCAAATTACAATGGTGTTTATGCTCATGATGACTGTATGTACACTTTTGGCAACTATTGTAGCCAAATGATAAAAAACTGAAATCATCCATTGTTCTAGCTGAGACAGAGTAGAATATGTCTAAAAAATGTCATGGGTCAGCTGTAGAATGGTCCTTTGATTGGGGACAGATTAGCACTCACACAGGTACTCTGTGTGTTGCTGTATTAAATTTGATATTAGATATTTACTGTTTTTTCCTGACTATTATTAAAAATTGGAAGTTTAGAAAGTGTCCTGTAATGTGCTGTTTCCTGTTGCAGATGTGCTGAAGGAACTCGTTCTGCTGAGTCCACATGACTTCCTGCACACTCTAGTCCCCTTCTTACAACACAACCACTGCACATACCACCACAGCAATATCCCCAGTAAGTCTTCTCCTCATTATTCACTTTGATCGTCATCATTTGGTCTGCCTTTGCATTTTTTTTTTTTTTTAAATGGGACCTCTTATACTAATTTTTAGGTCCATGTAGACACGGTGGACTCTTAGACTAGCTTTGCATGATGCGCCGTTCATTGCTAGATGTCACAGTGATATTCATATTTCTTTGCGTGTGTTAATCATTTTCATATCAGCTTTGATTCCAAATCTTTTTTACTTGAACCGCAGTGCGTCTCAACTATTTCAGTCTGAGATTTTTTTGTATTTTATTTTTTTCAATTTGGATTTACTATCATATGCATCGTGGTAACTACAAAATAATAATGGTAAACATCAGTATATGAGGCCTGTTGTCTCACAGTGAAATCAAACGAAAAACAAGGAGTAGAACAGGGATTACTTACATGTAGGGCTGCCACAAACGATTATTTTGATAGTCGACTAGTCACCGATTATTTTTGCAATTAGTCGACTAATCAGATCATGCATCCATTGGATGTAAAATGTACAGCTTATTACACCAGCATGCGTCTGCTCTTATATAACTATCATTAGCTTACAGCTTTGAGTTTTTAAGGTATGTGCTAACTAAAAATAAAGACGAGTTTATTAAATTTTAATGAAATCTGCAGATTGTTTCGGTGAAGTTTAATAAACTCAGCCGCCTGCTCCTTGCTATCTAAAATATAACAGGACACTGGAGTATATTGTGTGTGCTGTGTGAAAACTACAACTTTAATCTCAGCCAAACCGATTTACTCAGGAACAAATAAAATACTAAAAAACGCCAAACAATAACATTTTTAAGTTATCTAAGTGACTTGTATATCATGTTTAACCTGAGTAGCGAAAGACGGCGGTGGGTTTGAAAACGTTTTGCCTGCAGTCCGGTGTTCTCACCGGCTATACTGAGCCTTGAACCCCGGCTAACTATCGAGCTGGTGGGTAACAGACGTCTCGAAAACGTCGGAGCGCTTTTGAAAACGTGGGGTCTTGATAAACTGAGCAGATATTTGAGGTTTACACAGCTACATTCTCGCCTGAAAATATGTTAAACGTTTATTTTGTGACCCAGAAAGAATAATAAGAGTAATATTAAAACTA
>VURO01037760.1:0-12114 GCA_015108175.1 Pelvicachromis taeniatus
TTTGCCTCAACAATTAGGCTAAGTCAACTTTATTTACAGAGCACTTTTAGTTGCTTTAAAAGTGTGGACCACTATTTTCTTTTTGATCCTCACAATTTTGGATTTCCAGTCGCGGGCCGGATTGAACGGCTCAGCGGGCCGGGTTTGGCCCGCGGGCCGCCAGTTGATGATCAGTGCTGTAAGGTAAAGACCCTGCAATAATACAGAGAACACCCAACAATCAAACAAGCACTTGGCGACAGTGGGAAGTAAATACTCCCTTTTAACTAAAAGAAACCTCCATCAAAACCATGGTCAGGGAGGGGCAGCTATCTGCCATGACTTCTAAGTGCTATAAAGTACAGAAGACCATTTTATACCACATAAGGTGCTCTTCTGTATCTTTTAATGGCAAAGAATGTGGGGACAAATAGCACATTTGAATCACGTGTGAGTCCCTCGTTTTGCAGATGGACACCCAATTTAGTTGATAATTATCCTTCTGCTCTGTAGCCTTGGTGATTTCAGCATAGCAACAACTAATGAGGTAGTTCTCACCATGGATGCCGTCAGAACCAATATTTATGATGCCTTAAAATACCATAATTCTCACCACGAACTATTCTACTGAATCATATAATGTACTATTTTGTCTATCATAGGTACTGTAAGCACAATGGGGTAATATATGCCTACAATAATAATTATAACAACAATGTATACTTTATTGATCCCATAGGAAATTAGTCTCTGCATTTAACCCATTCACTCAGTTAAGCGAAGCAGTGGGCAGCCACCAATCCGGCGCCCAGGGAGCAGTATGTGGGGGACGGTACCGTGCTCAAGGGTACTTCAGGTTAACCGTTGGGTGGGTTCAAACCGTCGACCTTCCGATCAAGGGGCGAGCACTCTATCTTTCCATGCTGAAGGATGACCACTGGCACAGGGAAAGTTCATAGTATAAAAGATGGACATAGCTACTGTGACATCAACCAGAGGTTTCCAAAGTCTCATTTCGAGGGTCTCGAGAGACCAAAGCTATCTGCCAGTACAAATAAAGTAACTTGAACCTGAACCCAGAGGCATAGATAATGAAGGCATTAAGCTTCGTGGGGTAAGTTATTACCTAAAGGCAATATACTGTATAAACAATGCTATCATGCTTTTCAGATCAAGGGAGGGAATACTTCCAATCATCCAAATCTGTTTGGATTTAAATGGCAAAAAAGAAGTTAAAAAGGTAAATGCGCTTCAATTCAACAACTTATTCCAATATTAGTATGAATGTATTATCATTTGAGACAGCTGGCATTGCTGTTGTAAAATCCCCCACCTTCCATAGGCTAAAATGTTTGCAGCGGTTATGCTATGCAGTGTTCATTTAAGTAGGCAAGATGATCATTTTCCTTTGGTATCAAATTGGTGTCAACTTGGGTATTGTGATATCCCTTCTTCTCACATTGTTTTAAAATAAAAGCAAAATGAATGTGCCGACAGTGTTGTTTTTAGATTATTAAGTGGATGTTACACCTGGGTGGACTGCTCATGTGAACTCTGTGTGCCTGTTTGAATAACACTGAGTATAATAAGAGTAGCTGTTTTGAGAATTTTTTCAATTTTTAGTGGATGCCTACTTCAGGAATTTAAAATTGCCAGTGATGCACATTGAAGATGAAAATGTCGTGTGCCATTAAAATCTGAGCGACACACCTGTTTCTTAAACGGTAGATTTAAAAAAAAAAAATACAGATAATTGTCGAAATCAGCTAGTTTTGATCGTTTACCATTTTCAGTTGGAAGTTGAAAATGCAGGTTGCAAACCTCTATGAGATATCAGACAGCATCAGAATCCCAACAACGCACCTGTTTTCTTATAAGGTGGGTTTAAAAAAAAAAAAAGAAGACTACTCACCTACAATGCAAAATGGACATTCAAAAATTTCAAACTTGCAATAAGACTTTTTAAAAACTTCAAAGATCTATACAAGAGACAACACTAAAAATAACTACAAGATGCTAAAACGTGTCCCTTTTACCTAATCTGACCTCTTCTTTCAGACATCCAACTTTTCATTTGCTCAACAATCCACCGACACCTGGTCCTACTCGCCTCCTCGCACTTTATGAGACCTGACAGGCAAACTCTCTACATGTCGACCAAAGTTCATTCCACTGTTAACCTCCATTCTGACAAGAAACAGACAGAACAGAGGAAAAGGAGCTGGTAATTAATCCAATGGGAATGTTTACCATTTCCAGTGGAATGCCTCTCAACCCACAGAGCGACATAAAAGATCCTAATCCCTATTGGCTCACAGAAAAATTCAGGGGAAACTATATTCAGTCAATAACACTTGTATTAAAAAAGAAGCCATATGCTGTGGTTAAGACTGCCGAGACTAAATTTAGATGTAAAACAATACTGCAGTTATATTTTTCCATCCTCACTGTCTTGCCCAGTGACCCTCTTAACAAACACATCTGTAAATGCTATTTTATACTTTGGAATCACGCTACACTTCAAAAGGGTGAACCACTACTAAAATACAACTTTATGGACCAGCTGTGCATGCATAAATATATTTAAAGTTTGGTTTACACTCAGTGGAACTTGGTAAGAGTCTGGGTTGGGAAATTAAAGGACTTATGTGAAAATTCTTATTATGTTTTCTTCCCCAAAACAAAGCATGAGCACTGAAAGTTTCTAGAGAGCAATTCCTAACTATTTTAGCATTTGACTAGAAACAAATAAACAAAAACAGTGTTGGACAGGTAATTGTCTAAATTAGATTAGATCTCATTTTGAAGTGTATTTCGATGTTTGTTTATGCGGTAGTGTCACTTGGGCACCACGGGGAATGGGCTTTACATTACCCTATTTAAGAAAGGCGTTGAGAGCACAGGTGTAGAGGGTTGGAGCCAGGATCAAGCCACACAGATCTTCCAACCGTGTGGTTGTTGGTTCTGGTGGTAGCGTCAAGTGTTTATCTCTTTTTGCACTGCATATTTGAGCTTATTTTTAACTTTCAATCATTCTCTCAGTTTTTGTCTGTGATGGCCACCATAGCCACCTTATTTTTTATTTTATTTTTTTTAAATAACTTCAAATTCAGTCAAGTGGCCTTTTGGTGCCTTGGATCATCACTACAGATGCAATGACATGGAAACCAACACAGATATTTATGGTCCCCCAAGTTAATCTATACTATTAACCTATACTATTGCAGTATGTGTTATTCACCAATTCACCAAGACACATTCATATAAGCAGTTTCATTTTTTTATGTCTACGTGTTTTCCATCATATACTAAAAACAACTTTAAGATCCCAAGGAAGAAAAATTATAAGTTTTCTTACCGTACCTATTCATTGAATCAGCCCTTTTTGCAGCTCTTTTGGCAAGAAACTACTTATTTGCCCATCAGAAAAAGAAAATGTTTCAGTAGTTAAAAGATTTATGAGTTTATCTAATTGTTTTAGATCATGTATACGGCCACCCGATGAAATTAAAACTATCAAACATGCTGCACAATCTGTTAACTTCTTTTTTGTTTACAAATGCAGCTCCAGGTTCAATTCAATTATATCTTAACTTTATATTACCGATGACTTATAAGTAATGGTCAAGGCTTCTTTTGTAATATGTATGATGGTATTTGTCTTAATTTTTAACTGTTGAATAAAAGAAAACTTGTACTTGCCCAAAAGAGAGATATAAATATAGTGATGGCATGCTGAACTCATTCAAACTCAAGTAATTGCGTACTGAATAGTTAAGAAAGAAAGATGTAAGCAAATGTGTTAAGTCAAATTAGGCTTAATAGAAATTTTACATCCAGCTGTGCTCTTTCTCCACTCCACTGCAGTTTCCTTCAAATAAACTTGTTTACTTTTGAGACTCTGACTAAAGCTGGAGGGAAATAAAAAAAATACAATGTTTGTAAAATCCTGCTGTTCCAGAAGCAACTCGACATAATCAGAGAAATTCCGACTCTTTCTGCAGATAAAACTTGGATGCTCTTCACACCCAACAAGGCAACATCTCCACTTAGTAAACTGGAGTCAGACAAGTTTTCATCTGCGACTATCTTGTGATGAGGAGAAGCACCAAAGGCCATGATGTGTTTAGAGCAGCTTCCTGTTTTAACTCTAATTCACTTATTTCGGTTGTGTAGTAGATATATATGGTAATCGTATGCGATAGTGTTTCACACCTAGTTAGCAGTCAGAGCTTGTCTTGCCAGCTATAAGCATGGTGTGAGCGTTAGCCTATGACTGCCAAGAAAACGTGTGAATTAGCAAAATGTAAGCTATTACCAAGTCAGTTGGCTCCCTCACTTGGGAGCAGGTCTGATGCAAACAGTTTTAAGAAGGCTTCTCAAGGGCATCTCAGTGGATCTATAATATTAAATTGGCCTGTAGGTTTTCCGCTTATAAGGTGCTGTGCTTTATTTTCTTCCTGCTACGTTACACTAATGACTCAACAGTAACGAAGGCTTGGACAGGCTTAACACACAGCCAGGCAGGTTAATTTTCCAAATTAAAGGTGAGCATTAAGAGGTCTCCGTTTAATATCTAGGATTAATTCCATGGTATATTTTAATTTATAAGGCTGTCACTATGTTTCACCTCTAGCAGAAGGATTACTTACACTGGAATTTGAGTGTCAGGTAAATCACGGTAATACATCTGTCCTGTTCCTCCTGGAAGTAGATTATATATACACAATTCTACCTGCTTGGCCATATCCTGATGAACTGCAGCAGGGTGAGAAATGCTCTTACTACAACAGCACATCCATCTTGCAAAGTGTAACAATTTCTCTGCTACACCAAAGGTTCATATTGGCAGCAGCTGCCAGCACTGATATAAAACTCCAGCTCCAAATTAACTTGGCAGGAATAATCCCACAAAATGGTAGCTAAAGCGATGGAAATAATATTTGTACAAATTCCTTATGACCCAACCCATGTCTGTGTCCTCACTGCCAAAAATTCACAAAAATGTAAACAGCCTTGCAGGTATGTCTGACACTTGAGCTGGACATTTCAGACCTGTCTGGTAAACGGAACTCCGTGTTGGCAGCAGGGCTTTTTTCAGCTAAACCAGCCCTGCTGCCAAGTTGCACATGCATGCTAAGATGCGTCCTCTTCTTTGGGTTAAGTAAGCCCCACAGCTGTTGCTGTTGGTACTTCTAATTGCTGCGTTAGCCTTGTGTTACGATACATTGCAAATAACACAGAGTAGTAACACACAACCTATATACAGGTCAGGGAGCAAAGAGCTTTCAGCAGAGTGCAGTTATTAAAAAAAATCTCAGTTAAGTCATTCCTCACAGGTGAGAAATGACTGGGACACTGAAAGGTTTCCCAGTTGCTCATCAAAAAAGAGTAGCCAGGGGTAATTGGGAAATCAACACATCTATCTGTGGTGCTCTACTTTGTTGAAGTGCCCACAGGTCTGTGCTGAGGCCCATTAGAGTGACATCTGGAAGACAGATACTGGAGTCACACACACAGAGAACCACTAACTCTGTCTTTCTACTGCCTGCAACCCTAAGGAATTCCATGGCAGCACACACATCTGTCTATCTCTCTATCTCTGGCTCTATGAAACTAAAAATTATATTGTTACATTTTATGCCCAAATTTGAGCCAGTGTGTGGAGTGTGACTTTTTTTTATAGGTCTTGTTTTGTCTGTTCTTTGAATTTACATTAATTCAATATTTCACAAACATGAAAAATGAATAATTGATGAGAAGTAGCAGGTTTCACAGTTGTTCGCAGTTTTTCATCAAATGTTTGGACTGCTTGTCACAAAATGAAACGTGAATAATAGACAAGTTCTTTGGCACTAAATAATATTATAACAAATGTCGAAGATAACAGTGTGACAGGCATCAAATAGTATTTTTTGGAACAAAGAAGATAATTCCCAAACAGCTATTACAGTAAATTATGGATTATCTTTGCATGGCGTGCAGGCAATCCTTAAGAAAATTAGTAAACTGACCAAGTGGAGAACAAAAACATTACGAAAACTACTCTTTTTACAGCAGATGAGCATGTAAGTCATGTCCTTAAGAGATAGGGCAAAAGATGAGACACAGTATCTGAGAGATGAATCTCACCTTTCTGCTGATCCATTTACTTTTGGCTAAAGCATTAGCAGAGATGATTGATCACGAAGCCTGGTTCTCCGGCCTTCGTGATATTCCTGAGAGCTTCCTGAAGACTACTTAAGAAAGCTTGCCAAAGAGGGTTTTTTTTTAAGGAATAAAGGTGGTCATCCAAAAATATCTGAATACATTTTTTTTTTTTAATTTAAAAAAGCAATATATGTATATATGAATCTTGTTGTCAGAGCTTGTTCCTGTGCTGCCATGATTAGTGACTCTGTGCAGCTGTCATTCAGTCCTGCTTTGCCCGGCCACTGGTAGGATTTCTCAATATCAACCATTTCTTCTGTCTGCTCCAAGACTTCTTTAACACTACTTATTTTAATATCATACTACACATCTAGACATTGTGACTTCACAAACCTCCATTGTTCAATTATTTCTCAATTATCTAAATAAAATTTTCTTCCTTTCCCAACCCTTTATTAGTTTTTATTTTGTCCTGAAGGTTATAAATATCTCTGCTTTACCCAAAAAAAAAAAAACTGTTAAAATCTGAACTTCTTTTTGAATATTTAGTGAAAAACACAATATTAAACCTTGCATTAAATTAATAAGATGTATATTGTGAATGTGGATATTTGCATAATTGCAAATAGTTTTCTCTGCACACATCATCCCTTTGTGCCACAGTCCCATAAATCATACTACTAGCTGCTAAAGGGGGTTGTTTTCACTCGCCAAAATCCATCTACATGGCACAACTGGATACAGATGGTGAGGGAAATAAAAGCCAGTTCAGCTCCACATGCATCATTAATACAAGCAATGACCCCCAGCTTGGCAGTGTCACGCAACCGTGAGTTGCCAGACATACTCAGCACCTCAAAGTCCCAGTGAGATATCTCCGTAGCACACGTTTGTTATGTTATTGAAGAAATGTTTCTCACAATAATCATTTCTGCACATTAAAACTCACATGCTGCTTGAAAACAGGTGTGTTTTTATGTAATTTTTTTCCTTTCCTTTAATTTTACCCACTTATCAGTACATGTAGTAACATATAATCTTTTTTTTTTATATAATTATTTGCTTTAAATTTGCAAAGAGACAAACCACTGTTTGCCCAGCAAACCTTTGTGACTTATGGGATTACACCAAAAAAAAAAAAAGACGAAGCATGTGACTTGCCATTAAACTTCCCATTGTTTACTGAAGCCAAATGCATTTTGCATGCAAGTCATTCACTTGATAAAGCAGATGAATGTCTGTCAGCATGGTAGCTTAATCACTGGATGCTCAGCACAATGACAAACAGCCTCAGTCCACCACTTCACACAGACAACATCTTCTGGAGTGGTTGCTCCTCCGCAGCCACATAAATCCTCTCCACTGATCCACTAGTCTCATCAGGAATACATAACATGACTTCATTGGAGGATCTATCTATCACCGGGCGCCCTGCACGCACCGTTATTTTCAAACTCCAACTCCCACACTAAAACACAGCCAGAATGCGGCCGGATACTGTTTCTAGTACAGATCATTCAGTCTTACACTGAAGCCCGCTGTCACTTAGACACAAGCTTACAAAAACACCAGTCTGTTTATGAAAATTTACAAAGGCAACAAAGGATTTCCAGTGACAGGCGAGATGCTAAAGATGGCATCTTTAAGAGTCGGCGTCTCTTTTGATAGACTGCTTGAATGGCCTTTTTTAAATAGACATAAAGAACAACACAGCTTCTGACAGCCGGTTTGTTTACGGTGACGCAAAAAACTCTTTTGCATACTAATAACATCCATGTATGTAAAGTCTGACATAGAATAAGTTAATAATGAAGCTTTGGCAAACAAAGTCTTCAAATTACTTGTTTTGTTCAAACATTGAAAACACAAAAAATATGACAGAAAATCTTTGAATACAGAAAATAAAATGAAGGTGGAAGTTTGGGGGTTTTTTGACAGAAAGGGAGGGTAAACACGTTTTTTTTGAGGGTTTCAACACTGACCAGAAATCTCTTAGCCAAGTGGGTGTCTAACCCGCAGAGATTAGTTTTCAAAACAAAACTGCTCTGTGGCCGTGAGCACAGTTTATGAATGCACGTTGCAGGAAGACGAGTATTGTAGGGTTTTTCCACTGTGGTGGGGTTAGTCACACCAAACTATGCCATGAGCTTCCGTAAGCAACTGAGACACCCTGGCTCAGTGCAAGTTTTCACCTTGATGTGTTGTGGTGTGACAGTGGAAAGCAACAGCGAGGACCAAGACACGTTCCGACCTTTTCATCTCGCTGTGGCTGCTTCTCTTTATACGATATTTAAAAATCAGAATCTGTACTACACCGCATTTCTGATAATGCCTTCACAGCAACCACACCTCAGCTTTTAAAAGAAAACATGGACGTTTCAGTATGCGTCAACAGTAGCACAACAGGGTTCCAATGACACTGCAAATGTCTAATAAGAAAAATGACGCAGATATCTAAAATAGGAAAAACAGAACTCTAACTAAACAGAACTGAAACTATTTAAGTGAGAATGAATACTAAATATAGAAATTTTCAAAAATGTAAGTTTCTCTCTAATCCTCAGCACAGACTCATGGACCCTGAGGACACAGCTTAACTGAAAAGACGTCATGTTGTGGGAGTGGGAGGGGGTTGTATTGCTGAGGGTTGATTACATACTGAATCTACAGTATGCAACATGCAGCCAGTGCTGAAGAAAACAAAGGTTTGGTTAAAAAGCCTGAAAGGAGGCTGAAAACTTTACTGATTTCTTTTTTTTTTCTCATATGTCGTCACGAAATGTCTAGTGATCAGTGCACCAGTGTGAACTTGGATGTAAAGCATTCTGCAGCAGTGATGAATTAAAAAAAGAAAAAGGCAGAGGTCAGATGCTTCACTTGTGAAACACAGTGATACTACAGGATGAAAAAAGGGCATGTAAGCGAAAAAAATGGGTGTCAGAATTATCAGAGTGGGGCCGGAATGCATGAGTCACTGGGAAAAAGGAAACTATGTGTTCAATATCAAAAGCACTGATCTGTGGTGTGGTGTGAGGTACAATTTTGAGGAAGCCAAGTGAGACAGTAACTCTAAACCACACGACTGCACTTTACACAAAACATGTAGACACAGGATGTGGAGTACGCAACATACCTAGGTACTGAAGTTTACCAACATGCAGTGTGCTCTCTTTCATAATGAATATACAAGAAGCATTCATTCTCAAAGCAATCAGGGCACCTTTACTTACAAACCCTGTTTTACTTGCCTGATGTACAATGATACTGTCCATGCTTCCTTATCATTTAAAGCTAGATGAAATGTTCAGGGCCCAGCATAACAGACTAAGAACGCAAACAAGCCTGCACAAGCTGTAAACAGCCACAATCTCTCCAGCATTCAGGAGTACATCGCTTCAGTCTATTTTACAGATACTCAGTGATGAGTGAGAAAGATAATAGGATTTTAAAATAACTACTAAAATGTGAAAAAGTGGGAGGAGGGGCTTGGCTTCCCATGGCCACTGGGGAAAAAATGCCACAGGGTCTGGTCAGAGGCTTTTGGGATGAGGCAGAGCTGCTCTGGGACCCACTGTTGCCCCATCTGGTGCAAAATGTCCCAGACGAGTTCTTGTTCTCACAGAAAACAAAGAAATGTGGGGCAAAAGAAAGCTGGCAGGAAGACAGACCGTGCACCAGTGTTCATTAATACTTCCGCTTTCTAGTTCATTTTGATAAATCACGACACCACCAGGGCCTCAACAGAATATGAAAGCGTTTCAAGATTTATGGACCGGATTATCCCAGTGAAAATTACACCTAAATTAAAA
Source organism: Pelvicachromis taeniatus (assembly GCA_015108175.1). Taxonomy (NCBI): domain Eukaryota; kingdom Metazoa; phylum Chordata; class Actinopteri; order Cichliformes; family Cichlidae; genus Pelvicachromis; species Pelvicachromis taeniatus. The sequence continues at coordinate 9,939 of VURO01037760.1, forward strand.
CTGCATGAATAACAAACGCACCGACGTGGCAAATGCATGTGACACAAAATGCACAATGGCACGATTCACATGAAAGTCTTCACTTCTCTCTGCTGATAAAAGCTGCCCCACTGCACAAAACACTTGGTTCATCTTGTGCACTAGCACTAATCCGGTGTGTAATTCAGCCTTCGTCCAAACATTGGGATACATTTCATCACTGTCAGTGTCTAATGACCTTGAAAAGAGCACAGCCCTTTGTATATTTTCTTTTAAATTCTCTACAGTAATCGTAACGGTAAAGGTCACTTCCTATAGATTGCATCTGCTATGTCTGTTGCATTCCCTTTACCCTGAGAAAATCTCAACAAAGATAGTGTTTCCTCTTCATCAAACTTATATAACAGCCTACAACTTGGGTGTAGTTTATAAAAAATACATCTTTGGAAATATACTTTAAAGTTAGCCTTTGTCATTCGCTCAACAGAATGCTTAATTTTGAATACATTAAAAAAATGCATTCGGAAAAACAAACCCTGCTTAAACAGCTTTGGCTTGTTATTTACATTCCTGTGATCTCCGTATAAATCTCATATCAACTTAAATGAAATCCGCCCCTGTTGGAAGATTCTTGGTAAAAGTAAAGGCACTTGGAGCCAGGCAACATGCATTATTCATGGACTAAACGGTGGGTTAATAAACAAAGGAAAACGCACAACTCAGGAGTGTGTCACCACTGCAGTGAACAAAGACAGGTCTGAAAAAGAGAGCTGCAAAGTTCAGCACAAGCAGCTTCTACTTCACAACCAGCAGAAAAATCATTTACATAAAGTCTGAACCATCGATTTTATAAATGAGATATAGGCACGTAATGGTTTGGACATGACAAATTTTAAACCTCGAGTTTATTTACTGTATTATAAGTTCTGCATTTTGGCCAATCAGATATGTCTTCTACTCGTTGCTCAGATGTCATGAGCAAGGAGTGGATGTGGAAGTGACTCCTTATTCGTGACGAGGAGTCACGAATAAGGAGACTTATTATTGGGGTAACGACTTGTCTTAGTCATTTTGTCTTTTTTTGTCTTAGTCATTTTGTGCTTACCGGTATCATGTGTTTTATGTCAAATGAAACCATACCTCAGAAAATTATTACAGTGCTGCAATAAATATGGCTTGAAACTTGTAAATTAGGCCAAAGATTAAGACATTTACACAGATTAAAAGTATCCTGAGGTCATAAATCAAGAGAGAAGTAGGGTTATTTTCTCTTAAACTTCTGTCTTCTTGCTTCTGCTGATCTGCTCATGCATTCCCCTTCGTTTCTCAGAACCATCCACCAGGCATCTTTTACATGCATCTTGTGGTCTGCTTAGCAATAAGATGATCGCCATGTCAAATTTCTATGCATTTTTCTGCCAAAGTGATGTTTCACATCAAAACTGATCTTATCCTTTCTGTGAAAGAAGCTTGATCATCTTCAGGACTGGAGAAAAACCAGTGTTTGAAGCTGTTAATCCCGCTGTGCTCACATTTACACGTAATCAAAGCCTCATTGAAAAAAAATCTTTCCTCTCATACTTGACAGAAACATTATTCATTCATAGCTTTGCTTCTTCAAGTTGCAAAATGAATACCTCATCAGCCCAGTAAGAAGAGCGACGTTGACGCTACACCATTCGGCCAGAGGTTTGATATGATAGCTCAACTTAGGCTGGCCAGAGTAATTCAACAAAGTGCTTCAGTCACTCCACAGAAATCTGTTGTGGGTAGAGATAAAAAAAACAAAAACAGTGAGCCTGCTAGAGGCCACGCACGCTACGCTCAGTCGAGGCATTTAAATCATTTTAATCATCCATCCCACTCACTGTATAATAATATACTGCAGTGAGAAAGAGAATCTCCACCACACTTACGCCTATGACTCGGCTTCCCACACAGACTGTGTCAACTTGCAAACAGCTACACACCCTGGCGCACGCACACACACACACACACACACACACACACACACACACACACACACACACACACACACACACACACACACACACACACACACACACACACACACACACACACACACATATATATATACACACACACACACACACACACATATATATACACACACACACACACACATATATACACACACACACACACACACACACACATACACATACATATATATAAA
>VURO01037762.1:0-10763 GCA_015108175.1 Pelvicachromis taeniatus
CGCGTCTCATCACTCGGCCAGCTGTTTATAATCAGCCGTCATCTACGACCAGCAGCATTTAAGCTGGATGCAGCGACCATCAAAGTGGGATTATTACACTGAACTGGAACTGTCGGCTAGCGAACCTGCTAACTGTGATTTTCTGGTCTTTTACTTCCTCTCCTGGAGAGTCGGGCAGAGAGAAGTTTCGGGGAGCACCACTCGTGCACTGGGCTACCACAGACAAGGAGACACTCGGAAGCAAAGGAGGAGCACAATTGGGAACTGCATTATTTGTGAACTGTTGGAATACGTTTTGGAGCACTGTAAGTAAACGCACTTCTGTCTTTTCACCTCCGTCTAAAAACCGCGCCTGGGTCCTCTTTCAGTCTCACTCCCGTGACAAAAGGGAATAAGAGGCGGTTTCCAACAACCGCCGGTCTCTTTTAAACGTCAGGCCGGCCGAATAATTTTTTGAATAAATGCCGGGCTACTATTGGAATATATACCGTACTTTCATCATTTTGATTTCAAACTGTTTTAGGTATACAGAAAAGAAAAGCTTCTTGTGGTGGATGTGTTCGTTTCAGGCTCTCTGAGTCCAAGTCCAGATGCCTTTGGAACATGGTCTGTACTTGCTCTCATATATGAGAACCTGAGTCTGACAGTTCAGACTAACAGGGAGCGGCATACCAAAATAATCTAGATTCATTACATGGTCACATATCAGATCAATAATGTCTGTATGCATGGTGTATCTTACATGTGTTCTAGTAAAAATGATACCCATGGGGTTTTCATTTTGTCAGTAATAGTAAAACAAAGCACAGAGGAAGCCAGTGATCAGTCTCAAATTAATGTTATTAGCACCATTTCTTTCTTTCTCTTTTTGACCCATGTTTCTTTCCATATCCTTTTATTCTAGATAAGGGTGATAAGACAAGGCACATGTCATTTTCAGGCAGCTGTATCCAGCTGCTCAGCACACCACTTCAAGACCACCTGAGGGATGAAATTCTTTCAGTGTTCCTTGGCTGTTTCCCCTGGGTCTCATTCCTGTTGGCCTTAACCTCCTTTATGGAGACGCTTGAGCAGCATCCTTGCCAGGTTCAACTGGCTCAGCGTTGAGGAGCAGCTCAACTCACAGGTCCTCTTGGAATTCTAAGTGTCTTGCTTTCTTACACAGATTGTGCCAGCAGCCTGCAGAGAAGAATCACTCAGTCTCGGATCTTTGTTCCTACTCTTTCAGTCACTGGTGACTGTAAGTGAGGTTTTACAGGGAGACCTAACACTGAGTAGGTATATACCGAGAGCTCTGTCTTGTGGATCGACTCTTTATTTACCACCACTAGCCAAAGGACTTACTGCAGACTTTGCACCTTACCATCTTCTGATCTTCTGATCACTTTAAGCTCGTGTCACGCTCCAAACGTATTACTTCAATGGACAGGATTCTGCTCTTTTATAGAGCAATGTTTATGATGCTTTTATACCAGGAGGCAGCAAATAAGTATGAGCAATAAATGAAACTAAAAAAAACAAAACAATGTATGCTTGAAACAAAATGTATTACTAAGTCTAGACTAAATGTTGTATTGATTACAGAATACAGAAAAAAAAAAAACAAAGCAAAATGGCATTTCAATCAATATTGAAAACAATTAGTGCTAAAAGCTAAAAAGTCTGGTCATGTATAACACATCCAAATAATTTTAGAGCATAAGGATGGAGCGAGATGATGGAGTCTTTAAGGTTCATCTTAGTGGAAAGTCAGTTACAGTGACAGCAACTTAATAGTCCAAGGTCATTATGCAAAAAAAGAAAAAAAAAGTGTGGTTTGATTTTTGTGAAACATACCAATTTCCATCCACTTTTTTCTCGCCTTGTAAAGCAAATTTTACAACTGTTGCCCTGCACCCAAGTTATGATATGCTGTGTTAACCACAACACGCTTGTAGTATTCAGAGGCAGAGCTGTTTCAAGAGAGATCTTATCCACCCTGTGGTGCTTTTTTGTGTGGCTAAAAAGGCAAATTGCAGGGTTAAGAAGGGCTCTATTAATGACTGCACTTTCAGAGAAGAGAGAGAGAGCAAGAGGCACAGTGAAACGAAGAGTAAGGCGAGGCAGCTATTTGCAAGTCTAATAGCATCCTGGCTGTAATGAACAGTGTTTCTGGTCATCCTTGGAGTAAGGTGGGTATAATAGCCTATAACATATTAGAAATAGGAAATAGAAAGAGACTGAGGTGATCAGGTCAGTAAAAGGTGCTAATAATAAATACTCACCAGGACAGGATCAATAAACAACTCTGGTACTGGTTACATTGGAGACATGTGGTGCTTTTGTGCATGTGTGTCTCTGTGTGTGTTTATCTGAAAGGATGCACACCCAAAACAACACACCAATGATTCGAAATTGCTCACTGCACTTAATTTTTCCCAAACAAAATTAAAAATTGATTTTTGAATGCCGACTGTATGCAATAATAGGGTGTGTGTGTGTGTGTGTGTGTGTTGTTCCAGAAGATATATGAGTGTTAAAGTTTGTAGAAGAAAGGAGCTCGATAGGCTCAAAAGTACTTTTTAATTGACATAATTTGCATGCTGTTTTTCCATTAAGAGCCTTTATATGTGTGCATCCATGTCTATGGTAGTATGCACGTGCCTTCCAATAGGTCAATACATAATCCCATTTGTATTTGAATATCTAAAAGCAATGTGTTGCATTCTTAATAACTCATTCCTTAACCCACCAGAAGATGGCAGTCAAGCCTTTCCACACAGAGATAGCTGTGTGGCTCCTTTTTCACACAGAAGTGTGGCATCAACAGCCAAGGAAGGTGTGTCTCTGAGTTTATAGGCTTTAAACTATATATTTTTTCAAATATTTTAAATATATTTTGTCTCTTCTCTTCTCTACTTTTCTCTCTGAAGTGTCAGCAGTTGCTTTTTTTTTTTAAAAAGGATGAAACTCTAACAAGGTATGAATATAATAATCATAACGAATAACAATATTAACATGGCAGATGGGTGTCTTGCTTTACTTAGAGTGCAAAAAATAACTGTCATTATTGCCTGAAACAGTGGAAAGTGTGCGAGCAAACATCCATATATTAATTCTCTCACTCTCTCGTTGCGCTCTCTGTTTTGTCTATCACAGGTTCACAAAGAAAGTGGAAAACAAGACATCAGGGTTGTACGAAATGTAATTCTGGAGGTAGACAAACAGCACGTGTTTAATGCTGTCACCATAGCAACAGCTCACAGCGGGGAAGAGCAATCACGCACACTAAAAAGACTCCCACTCTCTCTCTCTCACAAACACACACACACACGCGCGCGCGCACCTAGAAATACGCACCAACAAATATTTTAGAGATTGTCGTGTTGCAAAAATACAGCTGATGGGAAACTTCTGCCTCAGCAGCGCATTCAGTCAATTTTATTTGAAGGAGATTTATAATTAGTCGTAATGTAGTTAAAATGTTTTAAATTGTGTGTGTATATGTGTGTGTGTGTGTGTGAGAGAGAAACAGAGAGATGGTAGTGTATGTGGGGTGTTTTTTGGGTTTTTTTGCTTTTTCACTTTATTTATCCGTGGCAACTGATTCTCATTTTTGTGAATTTATGGTAACATTACCAGCTTCATTTGAGAACTAAAACAATCAGTGCGGATGGAGATTAAGGTGTTTATCACGCAAAACCGCCTCAAATAGCATACAGAGCTGCCAAAGCTGTTTCTATACGCATCCCGGTGATATACGCAGCTGCATGATTCTGTTTGTATTTCGCAATGTTTGCCCTACATGCCACTTCAGTTTTAGCTGCTTTGCTCAAGTAAAGTTGGGTAACTGAATGAAAATAGGTTAAATTCTGTGGCCTTATTCTAATCCTAAGCCTTGCTTTGAGGATAATTGCATGGATTGGTCTTTAATAGAAGCCACATAATTTCCTTTCCTTTTTATTTCTTTCTGTATTTTTTTTTTTTTTAGATCTTGTTTGAGAAACATGGCCAGTGGACTGGATATGAACCCCCTAAGAGCCAGAATCTTGTCACTTAAAGCCTTTTCCTGTCTTTTAAAATGATTAGAAACGCTGATGTGAGCCATGATCACATAGCCTTCTCCTCCAAAGCTGCTTTATAAATAGAACCTGTGTAGAGCTGTAAAAGCCAAAGAAGTGGTATTGAACAGTTAATCCCATAAAACCAACAGATTACTGAATATTCTTTGCCAGTCACAGCAGTAGGCCATTAGCCCAAAGTGCCTTCTTTGTCTCTACTTGTTTCAATAATACTTTTCTCTTTAATCTACTCTCACTCGTTCATTCTTTAACATGCACAAAACCTCTTAATAGAACCATTACTGACATTTTTTAATCATCTAATTTTTGTCTTTGAATCGTCACTGGCTTGAGTTTCTTCACTTCGCTGTTCCTTATTTTTTCTTCCTCAACGAGTGAAATCACACAACTGAAACCGTCACAAGTCCACATTGTAAGGCAATCCCTTTCTCCCTTACCGCCTATAAACTGCCAACCACCATTAAGCAGCACTTTGAAAAAAAATAGTAAATTTTCAGTCAACGGCACTGGAAGAAACTGCGAAGAGAAACATGGCTCCCGGTAGGCAACATCCTCATTAGCCAGAGAAGAGAAATGGACAAATGGAGAAAGACAGCAAGGAGAAGCGGGGTTTGGTGGGGAGGTTATAGACAGATGGATCAACTGTTTGCCATGGAGTCAACTGGATTTTTAGAAAGCATAAAGAACGAGTATTTGTCACTTTAATCCTCTTGGAGTGCCACAACTCTTCGGACACTGCATGCTCAACACATTATATTAGGTACATACCATGCGCACGGAGACACATTTTCCTCCATCTGAGCTTATAATGACAAACGCACTGAAATATCAAAGAACAGATGATGGCAGGTTTACCATTAAGACAGCACCGAATTTAAAATTCAGGGACACAACTTAATAAGTGGCCTGCTGTTAGGAAAACAAATTCTACACACAACGGCATGTGTGAGTGTGCTGGTGGAGGTATGTGAGAGCCAGTATCCAAAATAAACAGAGGATGAAGTATTTAATTATCAAATGCCTCTCCTCAGTCTGCTCATTGTTATGGGAGCTAAAATCACACTTGACATACTCTGTTGTTCAATCTCACCCCATCCTCGATTTCCTGAAATTACCAGAGAGCTGCTGGGAATGACAAACGGAGTGAGAAAAGAGGAGAGAAGACTGGATGGACGGTCAGAGGAAAGGGCTATACCTGTATTAAATCGTGTTCTTCTGCGCTCATGGCGGAGGCTTATACGTATTTGGTTATCTGCTGTTTCTGCCTCCTGGCGGAGGACTGAGGCGCACACGGCCACAGCTGCACATAGACATATATACGCAAACACAAAAACACACACTGGACAGGACCAGGCGGTAGCCACTGGTGCCTGGCGCTATCGATTAGAAGAGTAACACAGTTATTTCTGCAGGTCTGTCTCCAACAGCTGTCCCCTTATGGCTGTGGGTGAAATGAGGAGGGGGGGGAGAAAAGGTAGAAGACAGGAAAGAAAAATGCTACAGCAGAGGGATCTTTCAGGAGATTGGACGGGAAATTGAAGTGAAAGAGAGTTGGGAACAACTGTACAGATGGCAAAGGGAAAGGGAAGTTTGGAAGCAATGAGATGAAAGCCTGAGCGTAAAGGGAGAAATACTGAGATGGATTGAGGCACCGAAAAGAAAAGAGCAGAGAAGAGAAAGTGGAGACGAAAGAGGTGGAGCAAAGAGCTGAAACATCATTAGCCAATAACAAGAAATAAAGTGAAACAGAGATGCAACAGAGAGCTAGATTGTGGGAAACAGTCAGGATGAAGAAAGGGATTAAGGAGCGCAAACGGAAACAAAGGGAAGGAAAAGAAACCACGAGAGGTTTTTTTTTTTTCCCCCTTCTACACTTGTCCACATCTATGGATTGGATGTGACGCTGTATGAGGCACTTCTGATCCTTGCTGGTGAGGAGATTAAACACTAACTCACTGGGTATGTGTGACCACTGATTGCACCCGTGTGAGTTATGGATTTCTGCTTGAGTAGAGTGCTCCTTCACTTGCGTGCTGTGTATGTGTGTGGGTAAGTGCATACATATCTGGCCATTGGCGTGCGCACATAAGAGTGCGCGCACTATCCAGAGGTAATAGTTAACCACGAGAGCGGAGTGCCACTGACAGAAATACATTGATGTGGGACAGAATTTACAACTGCCCTCCCACAATGCCTCCCATTTTTCTTAACCTTCTCCAACTAAGCCACCCTGATGGGCCAAGGTCTGCCAGTTACTCTTCACTGACCAGCACACAGACACACACCCACACAAACAGAAGCACGTAGCGCGTCAGCTTGTGTGTGTCTGAGTGTAGTGTAGTGGACAGCGGCCTGGCATGCTAGATTCATGGGGAATATGTCAGCCATCAGCCTGGGCATTTCAAACAATGCCTCACAATGTGCTTGACAGCCCTGAAAAACAGCCTGGTGCTTGGAAACTGCCAGCCCATCATCTCAACTCCCTCATCTGGGCTCTCTCTAGCTCACCATTGCTCGTTCTTTCACTCTCTCTCTTTCACTCTGGTTGTGTGCACATCTCGTCAACTCTCTCTCTCTCTCTCTCTCTGTATATCTCATTTTCTCTCTTAACTCACCCTCCAAACACTCATTTTCTGTCACATACACTACCTCACATTTTCCATTTCTATATTCCCATTCTACTAGTTTCCTATCCTCTGACACACAGTCCTAAAAGTATTATTTTTTTTTTCCTGCTTTCACAAAAGCCTTCATAGAGGGCGGTACCTCTTTGCTTTTTTTCTTCCTGTCTTGCCCTCTTCCTCTCCTCCTCTGCAGTTCCATACTATAAAACAGCGGCAGATGCCCCTTATTAGGAGCCGAGCAGCAAGCGGATCACTAGCATAGTTAAGCACATAACAAACACACATACACATACTAGGTACTTCTGTACATGATGGTATTATCTCGCCCGGCGGTGATATATCTTGGTGTGACACCGGCCCATAAAGCTGCGGGGACATACAGTCCCCTTCTCTCCTTTCTTCTCCCCACTTCCCTCCAGTCACATGCAGTAACAGCCAGCCCTGATTCACAGCATTCAATTTACACAGGCTCGTAACAGGAAGTGATAGGCTCTTGGAGGTTGGAAGAGGGCTAACAGTTTCAAGAGTGTGTGAGAAAAAAAAAATGACAGCAGGGAAGTGAAAAAAGTACATTTTCATGTGAGAAGGGATTAGAAATAAGCGTTACACCGTAGACTGTTGCCTAACACGGCTGTGATTAATGAGAGTGATGCCATTATAGATTAGAATGATGAAAAATGTACAGATGTGTTGCATTTAGGTTAAACAACCCTCCAAACAGATATTTATGTAACTCTGTTGTAAGTCCAACGTTGGCGTCCTTTCACTCCAGTTCCACATGCTTAGACTTGTGTGCATGAGTGCTGCTCCTTTTGTATCTTGTGTGAGTGTGCATGTTTAGAAGTTTTCACCCAAGTGTCAATGCCTGCACCGAAAACAATCCAAAGAACTTGCTGACCCCAATCCCTTCCCCCTTATGAATATGTATCATTCCAAAAACTGATCCATATCTGCATGCTATAACTCTAAACTCTGCAGCCCCGGTTCCCCCCCCCCACCCCGTCCCTTTCCACACCATGCACCATGCTATGCATATATAAACTTATAAATCTGCTATGGTTCAACAGTGCATCTACATCTGAAATTTATTTGGAAACATATTTTCATACTCGCCTCGGCTGGAAAAACCTTATTCGGTTGTTTTATTTCTCTGCCTCTTTCTAAAGAATTATGAAGTGATTGCTCTTGAGAGAAAATAATAATAATTTTAAACCAAACACAGTTTTACAGCTTTCTGAACTGAATAGGCATGTGGTAATGTTTATTCCTCGCTGAATTCAAGGTTAAATGTGGCCAGCTGGTACTTTCCTTGGTAAAAAAAAGAAAAAAAAGAAAGATGAATTACAAAAATATGTAAATTGTATTCAATCATTTATTCATTCATTCATATCTGTACTGATTTTACTTGAATGAGCATGTGCAAACATGCAAAACGTGTAAACAGGTAGCATCTAACACAGGCTTTTTTTTATTATTCCTCTATCACAGTCTATGCATTATGTGATATTGCTCCCCTGCCTATGGGCATTACAGTGATGCGAATGGTGGGAGGTAGTAAACAAAAAGCATAGCATCTAAAACGTAAGCCCGCTGGAATGTAGAAACATCTACTCACGATCCATGGAACTATGAATGATGTGAGCCGTGTTTGTTCTCCACCGAGTCCTGACATTTAACTGAAATTTATTGACCTGGATGTATCCAATCAAACGCGACTGCAGGGGAAACGTGATGAAATTATATGCTTACTATCAATGTGACAAATATACAGTGCAAGCAGTCCAGAGAGATGTGCCAGTCACCTCTGGGAATTTGCAGCATGCATGTGTATCCCACACTTTTTATGTTATTTGGATAATTGATTGAATGTATAAATGACAAGAGCTTTGCACACATATCACTCACAGGGACACGGCCCTCTGAGCAAGGCCTGATCTTTTGACATATGAGCGTATGAGAATGATGGATACACATGTGGTCACGATAGTTGACATTCATGCTCAGCTGATAATTCATGAGCTTCATTGTGCATGGATCTTCCTATTTTCTCTGAGACTGACAGAGGAGCGGCACACCAGGGTGCACTGAGGAGATATTTGGCATTCGTACTTTAGCATGTATCGGTGTTTCAAATGGTCAGTGACACCCACAGCAGGTGATTTATATTCACAGTGTACATTTGTGCTGTGCAGGTAATGGTTTCTGATGCGTGTTGGATCATTGAGATTCATTTTGTGTGGGGTGCTGTGGCTGCAGACCTGTCAATAGACGGATGAGGGAGGGAATGAGGGACGTGAGATGGAGAGAGAGAAGGACGGAGCAGTGATTCAGCTGTCGTCTCTGTCATTTCTTACTCAGAGAGGGAGACCCCTGGGACCCCCCTTCAGTGGAAAATGGACAGAACGCACACACACGGACTCAAAGATGCACACACTAGAGTGAGGACAGTGTTGGTGGAAAACCAGTGAGACAGTGGCCATATCAATGATGTGTGCCCATCAGGGGTGCCAGCCCCACTGACATATTGGCAGACCTACCCGCTAGGCTGAAAATTGTTAAAGATACTTATGTGTGAGTCACTTCACAGTTTTTGCCATCTTACCACTCACAGTCACATTAGCAACAACGGAAGCTGGGGCAGCGATAGAGTGGAAAAGGTTGTGACACTAAACACATCGGAAATGTATATGTGAAGATAAACATATGTAAATGACAGAAATGAAAATGTGAGCAGAACGAGGCGTTCGAATCCCAGACATACATTTAAACCTCCCTCTGTGTCACTGTAGGGGCTCAAATGCCTACCAGATTTGACACACACGCGCACACATGCGTGAAAATTGCAGACAGAACACCAACTTTCTTATGAGGCCATTGTTTTAGAGCTGCTCATCCCAGGAAAGCATCTCAGCTGCATCACTGTTTATGTTCTATTAGAAGGGATTTTCCAGTGCATCATATCTGCCAACATCTCAGTGGCCTCTTTATATCAGAGGCTACTTCAGGTTATAGATGAGTGATCACAAATGGAACAAAAGTGAACGAGACAAGGTTAACAAGTGTGAATTCTGTAGGTTTTACTGCTGTATTTCTACATAAAACACTGCAGGGAATTGAACAGACTTGCTTGTGGCAATTTAGAGAGTCTCAGGGAAGGCTAGCAATATGATTGGTTACTATGAAGTACTCTGGAAATGATTAAACTGACAATATCATACTCATATTTTGTAAGGGATGAGAGTGCAGCAAAGAGCTTGTAAGCTAGTTCGTTACATATCAATTTTGAAGGCATTGTAAGCATATAACCTACAGAATCATGACCTCACTTTGATATTATGGTCAAACTGAAGGATCGTTAAGTTCATTATTTTAGCTTTGTGGTCCCTTTAACATACGGCTCCAGTCTGGTTGTTCTCAATAACGTGTCTCGAGAGGACACACAGACTGTTACTTAAGAAAGCACCAGGAAACAGAAAAACACCAAATCACACAAAACATAAGAGTTGAATAAAACAAGACGGAAATAGAAAAAACACTGCAAAAAGCAGAACAGATAAAACGAATCGCAGAAGTAAGCGGACAGGTTTTTGTGATGGTACAGCTACCTTTGACAGACTAGCACTAAATAGCCGACCAGCAAACTATGTGGCTACAGTATTATATGAATTATGTGATTAAACCATTATGTTGAATCTTTTTCTCCCTTACAACACTGATGAACCATGTGCCTCTTTTAGGTCTGATTCAGTCAAATCTTTTGCACGTTTTGGTTTCTGTCACTTCTATTCAATTCATCCATCCATCCATTCTCAGCCGTTTATCCTTTGCAGGGTCGCGGGGGGGGGGGGGGGGGGGGGGGGGGGGGCTGGAGCCTATCCCAGCTGTCTTAGGGCGAGAGGCGGGGTACACTGGACAGGTCGCCAGTTTGTCGCAGGGCTAACACACATAGACAGACAACCATTCACACTCACAGTCACTCTCGCATTCACACCTATGGGCAATTTAGAGTTTTCAGTTAAGCTATCCCCACAAACTGCTTGTCTTTGGACTGTGGGAGGAAGCCGGAGTACCCGGGGAG
>VURO01037765.1:0-35812 GCA_015108175.1 Pelvicachromis taeniatus
ATGTCTTATTAATCATCATATTGCTTTGATTTTATGTTTTAAAGCAAGTTTCTCTCTCTCTCTCTCTCTCTCTCTCTCTCTCTCTCTCTCTCTCTCTCTCTCTCTCTCTCTCTCTCTCTCTCTCTCCCACACCCACACCATTTAATTTCAGTTGAGGTTTCTCTGTTTGCCTTGTGTCAGTGATGATAACTTTAATTATTGTGCCTTTGCTGTCTCAGTCCGTGCATTCTGATGAGCCGCGTGTTTAAATAGAGCACATATACACACAGACTTTGGCTCGGGTAAAATGTGAAGAACGGGTCAATTAAAAGGGCCTTTGACTGTCCAGAATGTTTTAATTAAAGTAGCAGTGAAATGTAAACTTGGTTCTAATTATGATTAGCCTTAATTAGCTGTCATTCTGATCTTAATTGCTTTTGAATGCAGCTGACCTCCAAGTGATGCATCTCCATGCACAGCATCAGTGCGTTGGTTGTGCGGCCCGTTGTTCCATCACTGTACGACTGTCTGATTGTTTCTGTTTTGTTATAATCTGTGGTATATATCTGTGAGACGTATTTATTTTCTAAAACAAACGATTTGCATTGTTTCCCGCAGGCTCTGCTGGATATGGTGGTGAAGAAGAGTGAGGGCTGCAGCGTGGAGCAGCTGGAGCGATTGTACTCCCTACTCAGCCAATGCGTCTATAAGCATCGTAGAGAGTACGACAAGACCCAGCTACTCGAGGTCAGAGAGACACAACACACACTGGTGTAGCCTTTATAATGTGCCTTAAGTGACATAAAAATAGTCCTGATCCAGTACTGCTGTCTGCCTTGAGCCTTTCACTTAAAGGTGAAAGGGCTTTGTTGAATCATCACATTTAATTGGCACTTTAAATCGGACATTAGTTACAAAAATACCAAATCCTGCCATTTTCAGCCTCTCAAATAAGAATATTTCACATTTTTCAAATTATCTTGAATAGAGAAATTTATTAGCTATGTGAATAACTTTTTTCTTTGTTTTTTTTTTAAATTTTGTTTGAAAACCACAAACATTTAAAATTATTATATAAATTAGATGGACAATGCCAGAAAAATTCTGGGGAACAGAAGTGCAGGCCAAGCAAACCGAGACATGCCTTTACCTAAACCTTATCCTTTGTGGATAACCATTTAAAGCCATGCACCATCCACTCTTGCACTGAAAAGTGTCAAAATTAAACCAACTCAAGCTAATCAGAAAGCAGGTTTAAGGACAGGAGTAATCAAGCTTTTTGGGACCCAGAGAACCTTCTTAAAGAACCCCCAGTAACCCCAGCATAGAGTTAACTGGTTTGGATTTAGTGTCACGTGTCACATGACTGGCATGTGTTTCTCCATGCTTGCCTGATAGCTAACAGGCAAGCATGTTAGCTATGTTACCCCCCCCTGCAGATTTGACCTTGTTTAGGCCAAATAAGTCCGTCCTAATAAGTTGGCTTTTTAAAGAGCTGGAAACCGATGATATCTGAGAAGAAGTGGCTCTCTCCTGAGGGAGCTTAGACATCTCTGAACACCGCGACAGACTGAAACAAGAAGAAGTGTTTGGCACTTATTGGGATTGATGACAACAACAAAAGGCTAGATGTTGACTATGGAAGAAGAGATGGGTAACAATAGCATAAACAGCATCTACATCAGGGTAGAATTGAGGTGGCTGTTTTGGTTTTCTGCAGCAGAATGCGATTTAATGAGAACAGTGGAAACTATTAGTGACAACATCTAAAAACTGCTTTCAGTGCTTGTGAGACACGCTTGTGGGAGACCCCCACAGTATATTTCACATAATTCTGATGTTAGTTGGCCAAGCACATGTACTGAACTTCATAAAATCCACTGAGGCTTCATGAAAAATTTAATATGGCTTTGTTTTCCAAAATAATTACAATTTAAAATGGTATTGTGTGCCAGACGACCAGAATAAGATCTTAGCAGCACAGGACTGAAAGTCAGAATTTTATATTCATGAATGCAATCAAGCCGCTGACACACACTAATGTTTTATATTATGGTAGCATAATGGTAATTTTGAGGAGCTGTAGATCATAAAATGTAATATAAAGACAAACTCACGCTACAATAACCACAAATGTTCATTTATTTTTTCCCCAAGTCTCTCAGGAAAATACTGCAAATAATAATAAGCGAAGGATAACAAAAGGGTCTGAACGAAGGGGAACTTTTTCTTTTTAAGTTTCGGATCTCTCTTGACAATGTTCCATGCAGAAAAAGCTGCTGTATATTTTCCCAGAATCCCATCTGGTCATCTGCTGCTGCTGTAGGATGTCAGTGCAGACAGGGGGCTCGGAATGGCAGTGTCCTGGCGCTGGTAGCCAGTGCCGGCTGTCAGGATGTCAGAGGGAGGAAGCGGCAAAGAGCGAGGGAGAGGAAGAGAGAGCAGTCAGCCAGGTGGTGCCGCCTGTCTACAGGCCGCTCTGGTGAAGGGAGGGGGGGCACGTGTCTGGGTTCATTTCATACTGCCAGCCTAAATTGGTGTTTCGAGAGCAGAAATGTCAGCTCATCTGGCACGTGTTTTGTTTGCCTGCATTTCCAAACACACATCTCAACCCCACAGCAGGTCATCTCCTTGTAATTCCCTCGAGAATGCAAAACCGCGAGCACACAGATGCACACCGAGGTGGTCCAGAGTATAGGGGCTGCAGCCTTTTTCAACTTAATGTTGCACGCCGTTGCAACTTGGTATTTGTGTATCCGAGTTGTAGAGCTGAGTGAAATGGAGCGTGTCCATACATTTGTCTCTCTTACGTTCGCGGCATCCTCCTCTGGCCGTGGCTCGTCTCAGTCTTCCTGAAGAGCTGACCTTTCAGCAGATGGAGCAGACAGCACGCTGCGTTTAAAGCCAGAGGGACCGTATCTGCTCTGTACACAGAAACACGCTAGCTATGTTCCTGTCCACAAATTGGCGTATGTGTTTCCCTTGGCCCACTATCATATTTTGCTTGTGTCTCAGACAGCAATTAAAGACTTTGTAAGGGCCTTTGACCTTTAACCTGAATCTGTGCTGGGCCAAAGCTGAACAGACTACCAGTCAGGTTAACTGAACCTCTCAATAGTTGGTTAATTCTCTGCCAGTTTTGTGTGTATACTGCTGAAGGCTTTGGCCTGCAGGTCAATTAATACTTTTATTCCTACTTGTTTGGCCAAAACAGCGTCATGAAATAAGTTATTAATTATTGCTAAAACTAGTTTGACCATTGAACTATTTGATTGCTTCCTGGCGTGGAGTTCATGTTTAGAATATTGGTTAAACTTGAGCTTCGAGGGGGGCATACTATGCTCATTTTCCAGCACCATATTTTGATTCCTGCACATTATTAAAGTAGCATTTCATTATGTAGTTCAGAAATTATCTTTATTTATCTTACACTGGGCTTTGGTACACCCCATCAGGTTATAGACTTTCTGAAACAAGTGTTTAGCTCAAGCCAGCTTCTTTCTGATTGGCTGTTACTCACAATCAGAAGATTTGAAGAGCAGGTGGCCAAGACTTTTGTGGCCTCATATGTACACTCTTTGAAATGTTGGCCATGCACTATTTGCCAAATATGAAAAAGTGTAACATGTCCTGTTTAAATAGTCTTTTGAGACCCTCTCTAACGTTTGGTGCTGAATAGCCATATAGAGAGAAGCCTGTGTAAAATAGGCAGAAGAATCAGTTTCTCCATTGACAGTAGGCTATGTACAACAATACAATGCAGTGCTGGCTTTCATCATTGTGAGTCTGTGAATCGTTTGTCAGCAGCTTGTGTAACAACACCTTCATCCAGGAACAATACACAAGATTGTTTTCTCTCAACTCTTTCTTCCCTGGAAAAATGACTCAACTTATACTTGAGTTGTTAAGATTTTTTTATTTATTTATTTTCCTCGCGCCCCCCCCCAACCTTCACGTAGATGCTGCAGAGAACCTCGTCCTCCCAGGGGTTGTAGCAAATGAGATCTGGGAAATGGAGGAAATCTGTAAGTGATGTGGGAGTAGATAAGATGGGTTCAAACAAGCTGGGTGCACCAAAGTAATTTAAAGTTGAGCATCACAAATTGATGACATTTTAACAGCGGAGAGCACGCTACGCTGGATTTTTCTTTTAATGCACAGCGTTGATGGCCCCAGTGAGATATAAAACACCTAAAACTGCAGTTCGGCTGCAGTTGACCTGTTGAGCCGTGCAGAGGTTAGACATTTTTGCCATGTAAAAGTCGCCATCCGCCCATGCTAGAGAGAGACGGAGTGCTACAGGCTAACTTTGTGTCAGTGAGACAAAGGGGAGGTGCTGTGAGGGCTTGTTAGTCTGCTGTGTATTCGGGATGACGGGGTGCGAGGGCTTCAGGCAGATAAACTTTAGATCACAGAGGTGCAAAGCGTCAAGGCAGCGAAGAGCTGCCTGTGTTTACAGTGAAACACAGCAAAAAGGTGTTAAAAGCACAGATGTGTCTAAAACATGGGCTGAGCCGAGGTTTTCAGGGACTTTTCTAAACTAAAGACTTTTTCATTCAGATGAACATGAGCTTCACCTTTCTTGGCTGCACTGGCTTTTTACAGCTTGTGCAACCTGGTGTTGATCGCTGTGGGGCTATGATGAAGTGCTAAGCGCTTAATTGTTGTAAGTGAAGTTGGAATCTCATCCAGAATAAAATTGGCGAGAATATATTTAGACTGCTGAAGGAACGGCTCCAGCTAAATTAGATCTCATGCGTTCTGATGTGTCACCTGAAAGCTAAATACACAGGCAGCACTGTTTTGGTGGAAAGAGTGAAAGCGGACTCCTTTTGTTTGGGTTGGGTACTGCCAACAGTAACGCACATGTTCATGTGAGACGTCGGCAATACTTAGGATCAGAAATAAAACGCAGAACCTTTGTGTGGAAATGTTTCAACATGTATCACAATGATATTAAATTATAGAAACAAGCAAACAAAAAACACATGTCACTTGGTAA
Source organism: Pelvicachromis taeniatus (assembly GCA_015108175.1). Lineage (NCBI taxonomy): Eukaryota > Metazoa > Chordata > Actinopteri > Cichliformes > Cichlidae > Pelvicachromis > Pelvicachromis taeniatus. Next base: position 4,982 of record VURO01037765.1, read on the forward strand.
ACAGTGATACATTCTTGAAAATGGAGGCTTTGTATGTATTTTAAGTCAGGCTAGCCAAAACCACTGAGAGAACTAATTGTATCCTGAGAAGCACAGCAGATGTTGGGTGGTTGCTGCCCTGATTGGTGTATTTGTGGTGTTGTGTCCGTTTGGTGTTTAAACACTTAGTTTGAATGTGAACCAAATGCTTTATTAGGCTGGTGCTATTATCAGATTGGCTGCAGCAGAAATGGAGACTCATCAGACCAGGCAGTGTGTTTCCTGTTGTAAGCTGACAGGAGTGGTACTCAGTGCTCTTCTGCATACATGGATTGTAATGAGTTACTGTTGTCCTCCTACCAGCGTGAAGCAGTCTGGCCATTCTTCTCAACAAGGTCTGCTGCTCACTGGATATTTTCTCTTTTTTGGATCGTCCTCTGTAATAAACATGCTACATTAAAGTCACTTCTTCCCCAATTTGATGCCGGACCATGTCTAGATGCCTTAATGCTTTGGGCTGCTGCCGTGTGATTGGCTGAGTTGAGTTAACGAGCAGTTGGAACAGGTGTACCCAACAAAGTGGCTGGTGAGTTTTTAGCCGCAAATAAACGGGTTTCCTTAGAGCCATTAAAAGAGTAGATCTACCTGCTTTAATTTGAGAGCTTCAAGTTTGTATTTATTGTTGTTGCTGTGCTGATTGTTCCTTCCTCCATGCTGTAGGAGAGCAGGCTGCGGATGCAGAGGGAGCGTGGGGGCGGGGCTGAGTGACTCACACCGTTTAGTGAGAGAGAAGAGATGCAAACACTGGCATGGCTTTATTAAAGAGACCATTTCTGTAGCTCTGCTTGGAGCAGGGGTCGGCAACCTTCAACATCAAAAGAGACATTTTAGCCCCCCCGATTGAATATTGTGAGGAAAAAAACATATCTTTGTGTCTGTGGTGCGGGTGGGCGGGTAACAAATGGATGTATGTAATTTTGAGAGGCTAATACATATACTTGATGCAAGAATAATAAGATGCTTTAATAAGAAGAAGAGCTTTTGATTTACTTTTTAAGAACTCATTAACGAACACTTTGAAAAGGAGAAAACCCAGCACTGGCATGTCCGGGTCTACTTTTAAATATAACATAATTTTGCGGGTCTATTTGAGTTCACACCTTGTGGAAAATGAATCAAAAAAAAAAAAAAAGCCCACTTTCAAATAAATAAAACATGGCAGTGGCCCAGTATAGCAGTGGCCCAGTAATTTTAAAATAAAAAGAATAATCATGAAAACTATTTGTGTGTAATTATGACTTCAGTGCATTTCAGTGTGCTGTCGTCTTCTGTTTTCTGATCAAGCCGCAGGCAGCAATAAACCGCGGCAGCCAAAGCTCGCGGGAGCCACAGCTGAGGGGCGAAAGAGCAGCGTGCACCTCCCCGACCTCTGGCTTCGAGGGCATCAGTACAAAAAGTGTGGTCTCATCATCTATCTTGTTTGAAAACATAGTCTTATATCGCCCAGCTGCTTGCCCAGAAATCTAATCAGTCCAAAAATTCAGTGGTATTTCCAAGCTGACTTTTGAAAGGAAGGAGAAAAAAAAATGAATAAAAGAAGTGAAATTCAGTTTTCTGGCATTGTCAAACCAACCGCTCAAAACCCAAAGAGGCAAATACAGTCAGTAAATAACAGGAAATCTATTTTCTTCATCGATCATCTAATCAGTTTATGAATGGATTATTCAGCTTGTTAAAACTTGCGGTCTCTGCTGGGAAAAGTTTGCCCTTCTTTAGATGTTAAAAAAAAAAAATTGCTGTAAAGTTGGCAGTTTTTCTTTTCTTCTTCTTCTTCTTTTTTTACTTCTTGAAATTGATATCTTGTAGCTGCGCGTGTCGCACTGACTCAGCCATTCAGATGAGAGAAACACACAGTGTAACATCTTCCAGGCATTAATCATGGTCTATTGCAGGCTAACATCCATCTCTCTTCCTCTGGCTCTGCTCAGATTTAGTCAGTGTCAAACTCTGCTGTTTTCACGCTGAGAAAAATCGCCCGTCTCATTCAGGCACAGCTTTCCTTCATTTTACATCATTTATCATGGTGAAAGCTGTTGTTTGCTGTGGGAAATTTCCAAGTAATATTGAAAGCGCGCTGCACAGATGCTTTATACACACATTCGAGTTTGCTGTGTTAGTTGAGGCTAAGCTCTGTGTGTGTGTGTGTTTCTGTTTGTGGTTTGTGCAGGAGATGGAGGAGAGAATCCAGCGTTTTGATACATTCCTGTGAAATGGAGAGAATATACCCATCAGGTAGATCCTGAACAGCCTGGGACCACAACAACAACAACATACACAAAACTGAGTGAGCACGAGTGAAGGAGCCCTCAACACAAAAACACCACACAGGAAATCCAGCGCCCTCGTCGTTGCTGGGAGGGAACAAAGCGAGGATGAGGACAGAGACATTCAATGGTGCTATATTCTCAGGAACCTGGCCACATCCAGACCCATACTACACAACCAAACCCCTGGAGGTGTGCCAGCCACACTTATATACACACACAGACACGCGTGCACGCAAACCGACAGTGGCGGGCAACCCTGGTGCTACTCGGGTGCTATCCTCAACTTTATCTTTGCTGCTCTCGGGAAGATTTCTTCTTAAGTTTGGACGACTAGAAAAACCAACAGATGGGGTGATGTCATATGACAACGTGGCAGCGCATACACGCCGAAACACTTCAGAAGAGTATGCACGCATTTCTACAAACAGACACACTCACTCAGACCCTCACCAGCAGAAGTGTGAAAGCAGAGTGCCGCCAGGAGACGAGGACGGGGAGCGACCTGGTGACCTGCGTCAGCAAGCCCTCCTGTTCTCGAGTGGAGCGCTTCATCATAGGCCAGTCGTTACCGCGCTAATGTGCGACTGTTTTTGGTTTCTTTGTGTTTCCTCCTCTCTCTGCCCTTTTAGCTACTTGATTAGTTCCGTATCTGAGCCACAATCACCCAGAAAAATAGTTTACAAAGAAGTTTTTTACCGTAGACACAAACTCGATGAGGTTAGCACAGCAGGACTAGAATCAATTACGTCCTCTTCATTATGGCGGTCATCAAGCGTGGTAAGCCGTTAGCCCCCTCGGCGCTGGTCTCAGAGTTACTGGTGAACAAGCGTAGCGTCGCCTCGGGGTCATCTGTAAAAACCTCCTCACTCGAAACATTCGCTGGCAGACCACCTCTGGCGTTCACAGTCTTAGCGGATTGTTATGTCCTAAATAGTTGTGCTAGCGCAAACCCCCGACTCCTCTTCACTAGATTCACAGTATGAATGTTTTCCCTCCTGCTCCAGCAGCGCCCACCAGTTGATTTTTATTTTTCACCCCCCTTACTTTCATTTTTTTAACCCCCCCCCCACCGACACACTCCTGCTGAGGAACTGGAAGCAGTACAAATTGGAAGGCGTCTGTACTTTTTTGCACTGCCTAGCGTGTGCCTTATTTCAAACCTCATATGAAAGTGGTATATTTAGCAGGATATTTGTTTTTACTACTCGTGACAATGAACAGGCTCCCAAGTTGGGGGGGTGGGTGTTTACCAACGAGGTCACAGTGACTTTGAGGCAACAATGACTAAAAAATGATCATCTTACCGCTATTAGATTGATTAAACATATCTACGTTATTCACCTCTAGTTAATTTTGAACTCTTTGGCTAAGAAATACGTGGAAACAGCGTTGTGGTCAGATGTATCTCAGATGTTGTTCAAATATTTAAATTTATTCATGTTTCTGTTCTAAAACCTCAGACCAGTCGGGGAAGGTCAGTCTCCACCTGAGCAGGACAGCAGGTGGAAGGAGAGGTTGGTGACACCGGCCTTCACTTTTTTTTCCTCTTTTTTTTAAATTTAAATATGCAACAAAAAAAAACAAAAAAAAGATGAAAAAACCGAATAAACGAAATAAAGCAAGTCAAAGGATTCATCGTGCCAAGTGTTATCTCACTCACTCAGAAGGTGCTGACATAACGGTGCCTGTTCACCGGCATTCTGTTTCAACTCTGAAAATGTTCTATTAATCCTAAAAAAAACTACGTGTTATGTTTTTGTATTTTATAACTTTTTTCTACGTATTTTTTTTTTTTTTTTTAAATAAAAACGCTTTGCTTGAATTGTTTTTACATGGGTTGTGAATCCACACTGAACAAAGGCCATTCTAGGCAGTGCCCGTCACTAAAGTGTGTAAAAAGCATTACTTGTTGTTTTTGTTTAACGTGTGTGTGCCGACTATGGATCTGTTCCGCTCTCTTCTCTTTCAATGTCAGACAAGCAAAGCTGGATTTGGCCGACACAGCATATGTTTCCCCAACTGTAGTAAGTCGAGATATTTACAGAAGCTTTATACAGTTTTTGTGGCATTTTTTCTTTTTCTTTTCTTTTCTATGTGTGTGTTTTGAAGATGCCATATTTTGAACGGGTGTAGACTGGAGAAGCCCGTCCCCCACTCCCACACCCCTCTACCCCCCCACCGTCTTTCTTCATCTCTCTCAATGCACTCTCTTGTCCGGTCCTCAAACCTCTCGGTGCGACTCTAACCCCGGCTCACCTCTGCCTTTTCTCGGATTCAAGGTGGCAAAAATCAAAAGAGCGTATGCAAACTGGCAATGGCAGGTTGCACTTGGACTACTGCAGAGGGGGGGGAAAAAACAATGCTACCTCAGCTTAATTTATTTTAATGCGAAAACTGTTTACTGGGTACAAAAACAGTATTTCTTTTTTCTTCCCACTCAAAATACTGTTTCAACATCCACAGTACCATCTTAGGTACCAGAGCAGCGCAACCACGGCTGCTGCAGTAATCCAAGAGTTGTTTATCTCTGATTGTTCTATACATATGTTTGCATTTGAGCCAGATGATGATTGCATACATTTTAAGGATATTTCATGGACTGTATTTGATGCTTTAGTTTCAGGTTGTCTTTGATTACTTTACGTACTTTGACAGTGAGGACACGTCCCAGATCTGCTCCTTTTATCACCCAATACCTTCTTAAAAGCTATAGAGAGCATTTTCTGCCTCTTGACACACCCATCGCCTTTTATTCCCAAGTGTTCCAAGTCTTTGGGTCTTTTTTAATTTTTTTTTTTTAATTTTCATCTCATGATTCTGGGTATTTATTATTAAATATGTTTTACACCTGATATTCAGTACATTGTCTTTTTGTACATTTGAAATTGAACCCAATCGGGAAGCGTCGCGTGTCCAGTTCAACGATTTTGCTGAATTGCGTAGCGTTTGTGTAGCAGGTTTATTTGACGTGTACGGGGGAATAAAGGGTTCACAGGTCTCTCAGGTTTCAACACGTGACAACATGCCCTTTCAGCTTTTCTATTTATTTCATTGTTCCGATGTTTTCTTTGTTGAAAGTGGTTACAGACTGTGGCATACTGGAAGAGGCTAGCATTAGAATATTTAAAACAGTTATGAGGAAAAGGACCAGATCAACTTTCTTTTAATGTTCACTTTGTCTCCAGTTTCTGACAAGAGTTATTTTTTATGGATTTAAAAAAAACATGGGGTATAAAATATGGGTAGTCAAATGTCATACATTGTGATCTTCCTTTTTTATCATAAATTGTAGCCAGTTTGGACTAACAACCAATTTTTGTCTGGTAGTGGAGACAACTTAGTCCAGTATGCAGAAGGAAAAAGGCTCGTTCTATCCTGAATTATTTTGTTCTTCCCTCTCTTTCAGTTAATTTAGACTTTTCATAGCTTTGTCAGTTCTGTTTGTGTATTTAACACACCTGTTCGCAATTGTTACTTTAGTGTAAGTTATATTTGAAAATGGAACATTTACTGTATTTCTCAAATAAACTGCTGTGATATACTTGAATAAAGGTGCAAACTGTAACTTTGAAGTGCTTGGGGTTTTTTGTTTTTTACAGTGACTTTGACAAATGGCTCTGCAGTACCTTGGATGGCCACTTGGGGCTGGATTTGAAAAGGCGTTAACACCATAGACTCCTAATTCCGTACACTGAAAAGGACTCAGCTGTGTTTGTGTCATCTGGGGAATTTTAGTTTGCACTTGATTTTAAGAATCAGCTTGGTTGCAAAAAAGCTAATGGGACGAGGCGGTGAGATGGTGTGGCTTCATACCACAGATAATTCTCCAAGATTTTGGAAATTTTATAAAATAAATTCTTTTTTTAATACAACATGACCCCAAACTGAGTGACTAAGCCCATAAACTAAACAGGAAGGAGTATTCTCATCATTCTTGACATCCATTCTAATCTTTTTTGCAACCACAGCTATCGCCATCTGGTGGCCTTCTGATAGAAGGCACGTCCGCATTGGCTTCATTTTTCTGACCCAAAAACTACAACTCATGTTTTAAACCATCTATGGGTCTGCTCTGTTAGTCGAGCGTCCCAAATTACAAACCAATGTGTGACATCACACTGACTGTGGCTGTCTTTTATATACAGTTAGTTTGGAGGAACAATGAAGCCGTACTAAAAAGCAGGCCTAGAAAACCACATGTTTTTCAGAATAAGGTTCAAAAGTCTATTCATAGTTGTTGTATTAAATTAGAACCCTGGTTAAAGTATTGTTCCCCACACCTTTGATGAATTGGACAACACATAAAAAAAAAATAGACTTGACAATGTGTTCATATTCTGGTATATGTATTAGGTTTCAATAATAACAATTGTTAAGTTTTCCTTTTTGGGTACAGATTTACAGACGTACCATTTTCAATCCAGCCTATCCATTTTTTTTTCTAAAAACATTTATACAGAATTGCCTTCAGGTTTTAAAATATACATATTTCCTCGCTGTATTTACAGAATACCAACCCGACATAATTTGCGGGTTGCAATGCAACGTTGTATAAAACAAGCGGATTTGGGGAGGAGAAACACAGAAGAAACATGGATAAACAGATAACATCTATGATAACAGTCGCGGGTGAATATTGTGCTTTTTTTCCGGAGGAATTGTCCCAACTTGAATCTGATCAGACGCCAGCAGAAGGAGGAATTCCTTCTCTCTCTCTCAGTGTGGTGCCGTCTTTGTCCCAGAGAGCAAGTCAGTGTGAATAAAGGGAGGAAAAAAAGCCACTCACCCTCCAGATGATATCTCAATCAGACTGGAATTGTACAAGAACAAAGGAGGGGGAAAGAAATCTCTTTTTAAACCCAACCTGACCCCGATTCGATAATTTTTTCCTGTTTAGAGAGTCATTAAAAAGGCCCGGGTTACAGAGAGTTCAGGATCTGGTTTTAAAGTTACCCCATAAATCCGCACAGTTGGAACTTTGCTTCTCGTTGCAGTGGAGAAAGAAGAAACTCGTCTGATCCACTGATAAAGAGGAAAACAGTCGCGTCCCTTCCCTTCGCTTTTCCCTCCTGTCCTTCGGATGTCGATACTGGAAAAACGTTCGTACGCCACAAAAACTTTCACGAATGCATGACCACGAAACCTACGCCTGTTAACGTGTGATTTACTCAAAGGGACACGAATCTAGACCTGCATTGGCTTTCAGCTGAGTCAGATTAGATGAAAGGAAATGAAGTAGGTGTTGAGTTTACAGAGATATGTATCTAAAAAAAACAAAAGGCAGTACCAGAGGGGGGGGAGAAACAGAATTTAAAAACCCTGGAGTTTTCAAATTACTAAGAGGGACCCTGTGCCTGTTGGATGAGCGAGAATGAACTACTACCATGACACATACAGTACTGGAGGTTGGGAATTGTCACCTGACATGGCTGAGTAGTTAAACATGAGTACATTCTGCACAGGGCGTTTTTATTTGACTTTTTCTTCAGGTGTGGGGCAGCAGTGTGGATGGCTGCTGGCGTCAAGTCCAGAGGTCGACGACCGGCTGACCGAGCGATCGGCCCGTCTCGAAGCTGCTGTCACACATCGTCCCACAACTGGAGCTCAGCTGGTGTTAAGCGTTGACCCAGTGCGACCCGGTCCGAGCCACCCTCAGCCACTCTGGATATACTTTTTGATGACCACGCAGCCGTGTCTGAAGAGCGGGCAGGGCAGTGACTGTAAGAGTGTCCAAGTGTTGGTGCAAGGGTCAAATGTCTCCATGTTGCTGAGGGCTGGACCCTCGCTGCTCACGATGCCTCCCGTGGTGTAGATCTTCCCGTCCAGAATGACAGCGCTGCATAAAAAGATAACATTTTCTTTAGAGGCAGGAATCGGATGCAAAAAGTCCATCACATTGTTCTAATGATGGCAAGCTCTCACTTTCCCTGATGCTAAACTAAACAAGCTTAATATTGAGCAGATATAGTGTGCAATACTGAGTCCTCTCATATCTACATCACAAAAATCAAACAACATAGTGAAGTGATCAAAGCTGACTGCTCCACAGAATGGCTGAAAAAGAAAAGAATCAACATGCTGCAATGGCCTGGTCAAAGTCCAGAGGTGGGACATTAACGAGAGCTGTGCATGGCCTCAATGAACTAAAGCAGCGCTGTGGGCCAAAAATTCCTGTACAACAATGTGAGGGACTGAAAGTCATACAACAAGTTACTGTTGCACGCCACTGAATCATGGGGTTTTTAAGAAGTGCTCTTAGACACTCTTAGGACTGCACTGAAAACACCAGCTGCTCTTTCACTCCTGTAGTGGCTGCTGTGCAAGTTTGTCTGCACTGCTAAACCACACCGCGCGGCTCCATAGTGTAGTGGTTTACAAATTAGCCGAGCAAGCGAAAGATTAGATCTGGTTAGATCCTGGGAGGAGATGCAAACTTTGGGCATCCAGTGTTAAAAACCAAACAAGCGGAGCTACCTGCTGTGACAAAGGAGCAGCAGAAAGTAGCTTTAGTACAAAAACTACACTGGCTGTTAGCATCTGTAACTGACTATGCCAACCAGTCACCTTTAAATGAAATCGGAAAGATTGACAAATCTAGATTTCGTATGGGAAAGCGAGCATTATGCGCGTGTCGACTGTTAGGACTAAACAGTAATGAGAGGTAATCAGTGTCAGGAAGACAAGTAGCTCAGTGCAAATATGAGCTGCTGTGGCTTTGATAAAGCTAGCTCTGAGTCACAGCGGCAGAAATATTGTTGCTGGTGTTAATCACGATCAGACAACAAAGCCACACAAAGACGGCATCTCTACAAACATGCTGATTGTCACGCTGGGGGCCACGCCTCAGATTATTTGACATCACTCGCACTTGCTCTCACAGGGGCTAAGGTGGGTGGGAGGGCTGGGGAAGGGGGAGGTGGATTAATTTATTTTTAAAAAACCCATACATAAAATCACACACATTACAATTTCTCTCGAGGGCGAGAGAGAGGAAAGGGAGAAAAAAAAAAACTTACTGAAAAGCAAATATCTGTACAAATGTGCTCATTTGATATGAGAAACAGAAACAGGAGTTTGTGTGCGGAGAGGATTAAAACTTGGGCCGTAAGCTGATTAGGGCTTTGTACTCCTATTGGGCTTTGGAACGATCTGCATTTACATAAGGTGCACGCTCAAACACACAGACGCGCTCGCACGCGGCAAGCAACATGCCGTCCTACTGCACAAATTCACAGCACTGTTAGGACTGGGAGAAGAGAAGGAAAAAAAAAATTATTACATAAAGCCTAAATCTACTCAGAGAGAAAAGCACAGCTGATCCAAAATGGAGAGAGCGCAGGGCGAAGCCTGGAGGCTGCTCTTCCTGATAAACAGAGGGGAGGTGCAGACCCTGCGGAGGGCCGGACGCAGCGAGGGGAAAATATCTGCTCTCCTGCATGATGACCCTCCTAGACTTCATCTTCTGTGCGGGAGCGTGCACTGCAGATATTTTTCAGAGTTTCCCTGTTTGACAGCAACGTGTTTGTTGCCCCCCCCCCCCCCAATCCCCACCACCCCGGCCACCACATCTCCTCCCCTCTCTTGTGTCAGACTTAGTTAAATGTAGCAGAACAGCTGCCTGGCGTGTGCTGGTGCAGCTTATCAATAACTCTGACAACATGATTTATGGTGTACGTTTTGCACATAAGATCACTGTCTGTAATTGCCTCCCAAATGTATTTCATGCATGCTTTTTTTTTTTTTTCTTCTCGACTTCTGCAAGGAAAAGAAAAGGGGAAGAAAAAAAAAAGAGTAAGCGAGAGAAGAAAGGGCTCAGGGCCTCGAAAGCTGTGAGTTCATTATCCAGCGAACTGCACACCTCAGTGGCTTGAGTTGACTGGGATATTAGGGTGTGATCCCACTGCTGTTCATTTTCATTTTTCTCCCTTCATCAGCCATTATGGCCTCGCTAATGGTGGGAAAGTTACAGACTGCAGTTGTACTTCTTCCTATTTTTTTTTTCTTTTTTCAGGAGACAAACATGACACTCTGCACAAACTCCCCCCCTCCCTCCTCTTTCCGCCTCCACTAAAAACTAAATGACTCAGATTTCAGTTTAATAACTCGAAACAGTCTGTAGAAAAGTTGATTAAATCAAGCTGCCTCAGATGTGTCTTGTTTCTCTCTCGGCGTGACAGACGGCGGCGATACCGATCAGACGGATTTAACAGTCGAGCCTTGTGTATTAGAAAGCAAATTTCCCGCCGAGGGAGAGTTCTCGCAATCGAGCCGCATCGCGTTGGAAAAGGCTGTCAGCCCCGTGGCGTTGTTCGAGTTTTAATTAACTGGCCTGAAAACGTTTTTTTTTTTTTCTCCCCGTGCAACCGTTTACCTGTGTTATGACACAAAGACTGACAGATTACTAATAAGATTGAGTTTCAGATTGTTTTCAGGCTGTTTAATAATGTCAGAGTGGGTTTTTTTTGTTTTTTTGTTCTTAAAGCTTCACAAAACACAGAGCTGCAGTTTTGCGCTTTTGAAAAATCTTTTAAATTCCACACTGGGGATTTAACTTGTGTGTGGTGCCGCTACATTAATTATCTCTTACCTGCAGAACTGCCGAGAGTGATTCATGTTGGGTCCGGCCTTGATGTTGCCTTTGTCTGGGTCATAGATAGTGGTAGCTCGAGCGTAGGCTCCTCCCAGGATGAATATAAATCCATTTAGGCTCACTGCAGGGGCGTATTTGTTATCTAAAGATATGAGAGGAGAAAGAGAGAGAACGGGGAGGGAAAAACAGGAGATTTTTTTTTTTTAAAGAGAAAACAGAGCTATTGTTTGGATGTCATTCTCGCTCACAGCAGAAATTTCCATTCGGTATAATGACATCAATTTGTTCTTTTTTTCCCACCCTTCCTCCTGGTCCCTGCAGCGCATGCAAAAACGATCATCATCAACATTCTACTTATCACTTTACAGATATGCCCCACTCAAGATTGCTTTGGAAAAAAACAAAAAGCAGAATGGATACCAAAACCGATGAAAAAGCAGAGTTCATAAATCATGGTGGCTTTATTGGGTTCCACTCCAAAATATGTTTGGGCTTGGAAGCAATATAAAAGAGTTACCTAAGTCCCAATAATTCACAATTGCATTAGGCCCTGTGGCACCTCCATAGATTTATAAAGAACCAAAAATAAGAAAAAGCAATGTGTGCATGTATTGGCAATACATGAGTGAACAGGTGGGATACTGCACACTGCGCATGGTGTATAATTCACTGTGATACAGTATATGGCGCGCGAGGAAAGCAGAGCCATTGAAGCAGCACCGCTGCAGAGGTATAGATGATGGGAAACAAAATGAAACAGTGGTTTGCGCGTAACGATGCCGGCTGGAAACCTGGAGTTTGTGAGCAGTGGCCCTGCTGTGCGGGAAGAGGAAATGTATTTCAAACTCCCGGCAATTTCTCTCTAGCAGACTGCAGCTGGCCAATTTACAAGCAGCATGAATAATGCACAGATACTTGGCCGTAAGCTGCTGTCCTCCCCGTTTTCTGCCACAGTGGACGGGCATCCCTCATCGCAAACAGGCACCGAGAGGATTCGAGCCTGACGCCTTAATAATGGCAGCGCTGGCAGCCCTAAAAAGCTTCACCTCTGTATTTGATCCAGCTCCTCTTTCCTCTTACCTTTTGCTGAGAGGAGACGGGCATATTTAATTAAAAGGTCAGCTCCAGAGTTCAGAGGTGCTACTGCTGATTATTGAATCGGCTGTGCTGCATTATGTGCTCTAGCAGCGCGCTGCCATGCTGGGGCTCTGTGTATATAGTGCTGCTTTAAAATAAATGATAATGGCAGCAAGTGCCAACCTCTTGGGTTAAAAAATGAAGCCAACGAGAAAGTGCCAAAAACTTAAGCTGCTAGAATGGCCACTTAAGGTTAGCTCCAGAAGTAAGTCAGTCCCTCTAGACTCTAATGCTTAGCTTTACAGCAGAAATAAACATGTGTACAGCCTGGTACAAAAAACAAACAAACAGAAACTTATTAAAACTTCAGTAAAGCTTGAAAATGTGCATATTTAAGGTCTGAGATTCTGGTGGGGTTTTTTTTATTATTCAGTTGTACTAAAAGTTGCCGTCTTTGTGGTAAGAATATTTTATTGGAGACATCTCTCTGAGGCTCATCCGTCCAATATCTTTGTTGAACACAGATACCAAGATCCTTGCTAAAGTGTTGGCCCGTCGTTTAGAGGAGCATTTGTCCTCCATCATCTCACCCGATCAGACGGGCATCATTAAAAATAGGTATTGATTTTTTAATATAAGATGTTTATTAAGTATAATTTACAGCCATGTCAAAGGTAATGTATTGGAAACTGTAATTTCGCTTGATGCAGAAAAGGCGTTTGATCGGGTGAGATGGGATTTTCTTTTTCATACGCTTAAAGAATTTGGCTTCGGGAGAAATTTCGTATCTTGGATAAAAGTATTGTCTTGTTCCCCTTAAGTGGCCGTTCAGACTAACAATAATTTGTCCTCCTTTTTTGAGCTTCAACGCGGTACACAACAGGGGTGTGCCCTTAGTCACCTCTTCTTTTTGCCATCGCAATTGAACCACTAGCTATTGCTCAGACAATGTGTTGATGTTGAGGGAATACATTGCGGGGATGTCGAACATAAAGTCTCCCTTTATGCCGACGACATGCTTTTGTTTTGCCTCCCTAAACTTTTGGATATACTTAAAGAATTTGGGACAATTTCTGGATATAAGGTGAATTTTGGGAAGAGCGAGGCAATGCCTATAAGTACGACAACTGGGGAATGTTCGTCTATTTGAGCCTTTGAAACTCAGCTATAACAAGTTTAAATATTTGGACATTTGCATGACAGAGAACCACAAAGACTTATAAAACTAATAATCTTCCTTTATTGTCTAAGCCAGGGGTCACCAACCTTTTTGAAAGTGAGAGCTACTTCTTGGGTACTGATTAATGTGAAGGGCTACCAGTTTGACACACACTTCTGAAATAACAAATTTCCTATATGTTGTCATTAATAATTAATGATATTCATCTATGTAAAGACACTGATTATGGCAACCGTTTCCGTGGAGACCAGCTAGCGCTGATCTAATATTTAATAATAAACTTTTTTTATATATTATCTCTAACAAATTGACACCAATGCAATTGTGATTTTAAAAAAATAGCAACAAAAAATAAAAATAGATGCAGCTTACTGGTAAGTTGTTATAGTGAGCTATTTTTAGAACAGGCCCGCGGGCTACTCATGTGGTCCTTGCGGGGTACCTGGTGCCCGCGGGAACCATGTGGGTGACCCCTGGTCTAAGCTAAAAGAGGATTTTGGAAAATGGGAGGTCTTGCCTCTTTCGTTGGGTGGTAGAATAAATATCATCAAGATGAGTATATTTCCTAAATTTTTATACTTTTTTCAGTGTCTTCCAATTTTTTTAACTAAGTCATTTTTTAACAACCTTAATAGTCAAATTTCTTCCTTCATCTGGAACAAAAAGCCACCTAGGCTGAAACTGAGTGTATTACAAAGACGGCGGAGCGCAGGAGGCTTAGCACACCCAACCTTTCTGTTTTATTACTAGGCGTCTGATATAAGGGCATTACTGTACCGGGTAAAAGATCATGACAATTTATTATCAAGGGTAACACTGAAAAAGTTGTCAGTGAATTGATCCTCCCTGCTGTCTGTGCTGTGTGCCAGATTATTATCTCCATCTTTACCACAAACCCTCTTGTTATTCATTCACTGAAATTATGGTACCAGCTCAGACGGCACTTCAAACACACTGCTCTCTCCCTTATTGCACCACCGCACAGTTGGTGACTAAGTTAAAGATCCCTCAGTCACATTTTTTCAGGTATTACAACTCAGGAATTTTGTTGCTTCTAATACTGATTGCTTTTCACCTCCATCTCTTTTGAATCGGACGCCAAGAGGATTATAAGTGATGTTTATGAGCTGTTAAGTAATTATAAGCTGTCCACACTACAATCACTTAGGGAATGATGGGGAAGAGATCTGGGCCAACAGATTGCAGATGAGACTTGGCATAGGCTGATCAACAGGATTTTTTCATCGTCTATCTGCCTCAAGATTGTGGTGATTCAGTTCAAAGTGGTCCACCGTCTCCACTGGTCTAAAACTAGATTGAGCAAAATCAAGGATGAGTTTGACCCCACATGTGACCAGTGTAGACAAGAGCCTGCTTCTTTACTTCAAATGTTTTGGTCTTGTCCAAAATTAAGTAGCTTCTGGAAGTCTATATTTGAAACCATGTCCAAAATATGTGGCATTCCAATTACACCCTGTCCATTTATGGCTGTTTTCAGGGTGATTTAGTCTTTCTAAATCACACTAATTTACTTGCTTTCTGCACTCTTTTGGCCCGTACATTGATCTTACTGAAATGGAAAGAGCCACTTCCACCTGTTTATGGGCAATGGGTTAAGTCAAGTATTATGTTCAACTGGAAAAGATCCGCTACTCTCTAAAAGGCTTTTTATGACATGTGGCAACCTTTTCTTACTTACTTTGAAAGTATAAATGTGGACACTATTGCTTAATGTTTTTTGCTTATATATATATTGCTCTCATTCATGTATTTTATTATTTATTTTTAATCTGTAATATTAATTCATTTTTTCCTTTTTATCTGGCTCGGCCTTGGCTGCATTGTTCTGGATGGGTGGGGGTGGGGAGAGGAAGAAAAACTGTTTATTAATACTGCTGTAATTGTCCTTAAATATAATTTTTGTTCAATACAAAGACCTTGATCAAAAAAAGTACATCATAGGGCTAGGTATACTACATATATTGCTGATCTCTAGCCACAAACATAAAATGCAGTTAGACCATTTTTTTCTATTACATAACCTAAAAAATTATTTAAGCTTAGCCATTTTGAAATTTGGGTGATCTTTTTTTTTTTCTGATGAGAAAAGTTTGTTTGAGCCATTTTTTCGCTAGCCAAAATCCTATATGAGGCTACAATCATTTACAGATATTTGCTATCCTCCCTTTCAAATATGATTACATTAAGCTACAAATGCAAAGCCTTAAATGGTACTGCACACACCCGTGTGTAACTACATCACAGCTACATCCATGTTTTCTAATGTTACGCAGGTGTAAAGTCTACAATGTCCAGAAATGTTAGTTCAGTGGTGGCATGCTAGCATTCGCTAATTAGCACAAATAATGGAGCTGATGAAGAGTTTGTCCTTGCAGGGTGCCACATTTTCCAACAATCACTCTACTAGTTGTTGAAATATTTCACTTAAAATCTCAAATACCAAACTCACGAGTGCTGGAGAAAAAGAGGCTCACCAAAGTCATGAATGATTCATCCTCCTGGGACCAGTGTCTGCATGAAATTTCATGGCATATCATTCAGTAGTTGTTGAACTCTTTCACTTGTAGACTGACAGAGACAGACTGCGCTGTTATCGTGGTTGAACAAATACTGTATTATTCACATATGACGATTCTGCAATCATTTACACAGAGTGAAATGCAATCTTAAGTTCCACTGCAACCATCTGAGGCGTCAGCCTCAATTTCTGCCCTTGAGAAACAAGTTGCCACTGATTGGTCCTCCTCACATTCTGCCAGACGTGTTTATTTTCTTCTTTTACCTTCCTCATCTCATTGATATGCTGCTGCCAGTCTTCCTGAGCGTATGTGTGTGTGCCAGCATAAGCGTGTGTACATGATGTTTTGTGTTAGGTCCCATAAACACAGAACACTCATTTCTCTCTGCTCTGTGCCTGAGGCAGAATAATAACAGGATGCTCTCAAAGGAAAAACCTTTCTCTCTTTCTTCCCCCATTGAAACTCTTGCCATCACTTCCTGCCTCTCTCTTGCGGTCTAACAGTAAGCACCGAGTTTGAGTGCTTGGAGGAGTACCAGGCAGGTAAATCTCATAGTTCTCGTTTGGCAAGCCTCAGAGGACTGCTGCTGGGGTTCGACTTCTCCTCCACTGCTTTGGTTTTGTTCTCATCCCTTGGCCTTCGATGCAGAAAACGAGTCATTTTTTGCTGAAACAACACTGGGATACAGTAAAGGGAGCGCAGTCTGTCTGTGTCAGCTGAAAACTTTTCAATTCTGAGATGGACTTTGCTATTTTTGAAATATCGCAATAGATTTTGTCTGCTTTCGCAGCTCGAAGGTTAGAGAGCTCAGCCAGGAATCCACAGCTGACCACGTTCTACATAAAAAATGAATAAAAAGAGGCAGCAAAACAAGGTTTTAACTCTGCAGCGGTGATAGAAGTATAGCTGTGCCTGCGGGGCAACATGGGCTGACACACTCTCTCACACCTTGATAAAACAGCTTAGTCACCAAGCCTGGGTTCCCCCCGGGCTGAGGTCAAGGACATCAAACAAAAGAAAACGCACACACACGCACGGGTATGATGAATTGTGTAGCTACTGTCTCAACAAACACCTTGTTCTTCGCTATCTCATTCCCACATCAACACCGGCAGCAGATATCCGACTCCATAAAACCAGCGTACAGCAACAATAACCCACACAAATAGAGTAAAGAACAATTCATTCAGTCAGACCAATACTGTTTGCTATACAGATCTAGACAAGACCGCGTTCTCTGATAAAAAGACAGCCAAACAGCGGCCTCCATCACAAAGCCGCAGCGGCATTACATCGACGCTGAAATGTGCGGCCGATCGCAGGCGGCAGGAGGAAACACAAACAAGGGATAAACAAGACATTCTCCTCCGAAAGACAGAGGATGAGGCGATCCACTCCAGCTTGCTGTATCGCACCAGAGAGCGGGAGGAAAAAGGACAAAGAAGCGTCAGTTCTCTCTGCCAGTAGCTTAGATAAGATCACAACAAGGTAATTGGAGCAGCAAAAACTTTTCCCTTTTTTTTTTTTTTGCCTCCCTCTTCACACACAATGTCCTTTTATGCAGTGTGAGGAGAATAAGAGCTGCCTTTGAAATGATGGGCCAAAATAGCTGAAAGAGGATGATGTACTTTAATTCAGCATGATGGGTGCATGTCCAATTAGGTAGCTATGGAAACACTCCACCTTCTCCACCTGTTCTCGCTCTGTCACTTTGCCTTTCCCTTCCTCTTCCTCCACCTCCGTAAACGGCGCTCTCAAGGGCCGCATCTGTTCTGCCGTTACGTCATTCGGGGGAAATGATCATCCCGGCAGTCAATTTCCCGATAGGGAGACGTGGGTGTGGCGCTCCTGATCCCGAGTCTGCCGGTCAGCCGGGGGACGTCGGCGGGTTAACTCAGGTCGGAGCAGCTTCCTGTTGATTTTCCTCACAGTGAAACGATCCATTTCAAATGATTTGTAGATCTTTCTAACGGTCCATAAGTGAGACCCACAGGCACTCTCCAGCATTATTCTCAAACTCCTCATAGAGGCTCTTTTGATCTTGGCATGGTGACTCCTCACACTTTAATAGCAAAGAGAACAGCAAGTTCAAAAGTTTAAAAACCTCCTCAAGAAGGTTGTAATCCTCGGGAGCTAAGCTGGTTGTGATTTTAGGAATTTAAAGGTATGAAAAATACATCCTTCAGTTTTTACATTAACACATGACAGCTTGTGTACGTGCTGTTTGATGAGAACCACGAGAACAGTTGACGAGTTTGTCCTTTATTGTCAATCAGGTCCTAGCGTGCCACATTAATGCTTTTTGGTACACAATTGCACATAAAGATGCTGTAAACTCCGTTTGTCATGAGTGTTTAATGTTGTAAAGAAAAGCTTCTGTGATTTCATGAGATTTTAGAATTTTGGCCTCAAACACGATATAAAAGATTGGATGAATTTAATTTCGTTTTTTTTTTTGTGGAAAAATATCCTCATTTATGCTTCATACTTCTACAATTACTGCCTCATTTCTTTCCCTAAAAGAACATGCTGGGAACAGTTTGTTTTTTTGCAGCACAGATTAGTTAACAAAAACAACAATGTTAAGAAGAAAAAGCCCCCAAAAGCCTCATACATCAGTTCTGTCATCAAGAACGACAACAACGCTAATAGGTTTTTAGGAGAATATATGTGCACGGCGATATTTGCCAGCATCAGCGTTCATATACACTCAGTGTTTAATCCAGACATGCTTCTGTTAAACATCATACACACGCAATCATACTTAATCTACTGTGATAGCATGCTAACAGCAAGCTCGAGAGCAGCAGAGGTTAACTGGCATGTCAGTTCTGCAGCTTTGTGCACATTTTCAATGGAAATCTATCAAAGAGTTATTGCCAAGATATGTTTGGACAAACTGTTGGGTCGACAGACATCTGCTACACTTAGTAAGAACACAATTCATAGTTTTTAGTCATGTGACCGGCTCGCAGACCCGACGGAGGGCAAAACACCCCTCTAACATTCTGGATAATCCCGTCAACTTTCCATCTGTTTCAAGGCACAAATATTTAGATGACCTCTCAACTAAAACAGAAAATCATGAAAAACAACAAGACTGTGATGCCTTTCCCAGATCCCTGCGTCAGTGAAGCTTTATATCCATCCTGTGATGGTTCCCTCTCCGTTCACTGCTGCCAGGTGAAAAGTGTTCAAAAGTTCACACTGATTTATCAGCTTCAGGTCTGGATGGGTGGATACTTCTGCCGTTTGCGTGTTGAAGGACATCTTAAAGGAATGGTGATCTGTAATTAGCTAATGTCGAGCCATCGGTCATCGGTTTCAGGTTCATTGTTGTCGGCCGTCTGTGACAGTAGCGACAAGGCAGGAACACAAAAAGGAAAAAAAATGAAGGGAACACATCAATGTGAGTCCATTGCACCTGATTTGTGTTCCCTTGAAAGTGAGGTGCACTGCAGAGACAACCACCTGAAAGGGAATGGTTTTGCAGGTGGTGCTCACAGATCACTGATCTCTACTTTTTTTCCCACCTCATTGATTTTTCTCAGTTTTGCTTTTTGCTACCATCCTTGTCACTACTGATTGCATGAGTCAGAATCTGAAGCCCACCAGGTAGTCCAGGTCTTCCAGGATGACACATCAACACATGCTGTCACAGGAAGGTTTACTACGTCTACCAGCACCATCTCAACAGTGTGGAGGAGATAGGAAACAGGAAGTGGGCTGTAACCAATATCTGCTGTTTTGTGTGAGGAGGAACGGTGAGAGCACTGCCAGAGCCCTACAACATGACCTCCAGCAGGCTAGTCGTGCATGTTTCTCATAAGGGTATAAATGTCCAATGTTCTTTAATGGCTCTGTGCTCGTGGGATAGCACCGTGCTGCTTGACTAGAATTTGCCAGAATACACCAGAATTGGCACGTCCACCATAGCTGCCTGTTCTCTTCACAGATGAGAGCAGGTTCACACTGAGCACATGTGACAGACGTGAAAAGGTCTGGAGATCCTGTCGTGAACATTATGATGCCATCATCCAACATGACTGGTTTGGCGGTGGGTCAGCGATGGTCTGAGGAGACACAGACTTCCATATGTTAGCCAACGGTACCCTGACTGCTGTCGGGGTCAGACCTCGTGCTTTGTGCTGGGCTCTGGTTTCCTCTTGGTACAGGACAACGCCAGAACTCGTGTGGCCAGACTGCGCAGGCAGTTCCTGGACGACAAAGGCATTGATGCCACTGAAAGGCCCTCATGTCCCGAGGACACGACTCCAACTGGAACCTCTGGGATATTATGTTTGGGGTGCATCCAAATATCACCACAGACTGTCCAGGAGCTACGTTCTGCTCCAAACCAGCTCTGGGGGGAGAATCCCCAGGATACCATCTGCTGTCTCATTTGACTGTTGGCAATCAGTTATGTCATTTTTACACATATCTGTAGAGATTTTCTATTTGAGTATTTTTTCACTCATGTGTGATTTAAGGGTTCCCTTAATTTCTTTTGAGCAGCGATTTTTTTAAAAAAGGCTACATGTCATAAATATATAAAATCTGTTCCTTTAATGACGTGACTCTCAGCAGGGGGGGTTATCGCTCATATTTGAAATACTAATATTAGAAACAGAAGGAAAGACTTTTGAAGCGTTGGCAGAGATGATTGCCAAAGCTCTCCCTGCCTATGCCATGTTTCAGCTCCGGTACAACGGATATATTAAAGGGGTCTTTGATTGACCTTTTTGAAAACATGTTACACGCTGATTTTTTTTCTTCTTGAGATGGAAGCAGAAAACCATGGCATTTCGGTAATTTGGGTGAGCTGACCTTTGGAGAATGAAGTAATGAGACTTCATAAATAGCTTACTACATGTGAAGGTGCTCTGTTATGATCTTTAGACCATATACTGCTCAGCAGAGAGCGACACACTGAAGACAAAGGAAGCTATGGATGAACGATGCTGCAGAGACCCCGCGTATCTCAATAGACTTGTTGAAGGGACTATTTTTGGCATGAGTAATATTATTTTTCACTCTGCAAGAGATAGGAAGTCCGTCCTGATAAGTGTTTGTGAAACCCATTTGCAGCCCATGCGGGGGATGGTGCATTCAGGGGGAAAACACACACACACAGCTGCAAAAAAAGAAAAAAAAAAAAGTAAAAAATATTTGTGTCAGTTGATAAGACAGTGCTGAGAGACCATGAGAGACAGGGTCGGGGGGTGGGGGTGAGAAAGAGAGATGAACAGAGAGATTAGAGCTTGGAGAGCAACGGAGGGAAGCAGAGGGTTGTTCCAGAAGCGCTCCCCGCCCTCACCGGCTCGCTAAAATCACCGCCGGCCCAATTTCACTGGAAGCACTAAACCCGTCCATTATCTCCTGCCTCGTTGGCTGTCAGACGCCAGCTCATCTACGCCTTGACAGATGACGATCTGTCTGTCTGTGTCTGCCGCGCGCGCACACGCATGTGTAACCTCCTGGCTTGTTATATAATTCATGCACTGTGTACCTGTGGCCCCCAGGGACGTATGGTTTATATGCAGTAAGCAGACACTGTGTGTGTGTGTGTGCGTGTCCCTATGTGTTTCTGTGTGTGCGTGTATATGTGTGTGTTTCTCCTCTGCCAGCTGCTCTGCAAGCCCTTTAATACCACATAGCGCTCGCCCCAAACACCCGTATTACATAATCATCATTTCCTTCACAGTAGTAAAGCGCTGAGACGGCTCCAATAACTGAGAGCAAATTTCTGGACGACAGCGCTCAACAAAGTGTCTCTGTGCTGGTGTAACTTTCAAATACTTCTCTGAATCTATGTTTCTGCTGAACTGTGGACGTTGCGGTTTTGTGGTATGCACCTTACCCATTAAGCTCCCAGGATGTGCTATAATTGGTTGAAGTGGCTCTTTCATGCTTTTCCTTTTTTGTTATATATATATATATATATATATATATATATATATATATATAATATTACAACAGTGGATTCTCATATTAAACATGGTCAAAAGTTTCAATTAATGAGGTCAGTGGATGTACAATTAATCCCTGCGACCAGGGAAGCTCAAGCTTCAAACTGCTCTGCTAGTCTGCTAGGTTTCCAATTCTTGGGCCTGGCTGATATCATCTTCCCTTACACAGTCGATGCCTGCACAGCCATAGCTTTCGCGCTTGATAATAACACTTTCAACAGATTCTGAAAGTTTTTCGCTGCTCTTACAAGTAAGGTAGGCTGACCAAAAAAAAAAGTTTTTTTTCCTGTTGTGAAATAAAGTCAAATCTTTCCTAGAGAAGAAAGCACAGGAGAACAACGCATACAGTTTGTTCTGTTGAACTAACAAAAGCCAAAAGCCAACACCACAGAGGACGATTTGTTCAAAAGAGCCCGGTATGAAGCTGGAGCAGCCAGGTGTGTATTGTGTGATCATCAGCAAGTGTGAGCACTTGTATAAAAGCAGAGGTTTTGGTAGACTACGGCTCTGGAGCACTCAGGTGAACGTTCACACAATGTGCGTGCAATGCTCAGAGATGCTGCAAAAAACACAAGAGCTATATCCCAAACTCTACAGGCCTCAGTTAGCATGTGAAATGTTAAAGTTCATGACAGCACAGTTAGAAAAAGACTGAACAAGTATGGCTTTTTTTGGAAGGGGGTTCAGAACATGGCAGGATGGTTTAGGTTTGCAAAGCTGCCTCTCAACAAACCACATGGAACAATGTCCTTTGGTCAGACAAGACCAAGGTGGAGATGTATGGCCATAATGCACAGCACCCAACGCAGCATATCAACACAAGCACCTCATACTAACTGTCAAGCATGGTGGCGGGGTGATGATTTAGGCCTGTTAGCAGATACAGGACCTGAGCACCATGAACTCCACTGTAAACCAACGTATCCAAGAGTCAAATACGAAGCCATCTGTCTGATATATTGGCTGAAACGCCACAGGACAACGATCCCAAGCATAGCGGCAAATCTCTAACAGAATGACTGAAAAAGAAAAGTAAGTGTTGCAATGTCCCAGTCGACGTCCAGACCTCAACCTGACTGAAGTCCTGTGGTGGGACTTTAAGATCGCTGTGCTTAAGCAGATGCCCACAAACGTCAATGAACTGACACAACATGAAGACGATCAAACCAAAACCAAAGCCACACAGGGAACGCTAACGTTAAATCATTGCCACTTTAAAGAAAAGTGAACTTTTAGTGCGTCTGGAGCTAAAACACTGAAGTCCATGAACAGGGGGACTGCATCAGTGGACAAAATGAGATAAAATATGTTTTTGGAACACAAATCATGCAAATCTTCTAGTGAAGATTAAAAAATAAATCTGGAGCTAGAGATGACTGTAGCAGACTGCTAATTAAACCCAACCATAAAGGAATACACTGGCATATATGCACATTGTAAGAGAAAATGAGAAGACCGACACTGCTTTCATGTCAGTATGGATAAAATAAGGCCACAGCCAGCACTTCTTTTAGCTTGGATTAGCTCACAGACTGGAAACAGCTCTCCTGTCTCTGCCAGAAGGTAACAAACTCTGCCCCTCAGCACTTCTAAATCTTACTAATTAACAAGTTATATCTTCTATTTTTTTTGTGTGGATTAAACAATTTGCCATATTTCTTGCAATTATGTCCAAGGCTCTTTCTTGGGCTTGGATGAGAATCTTCTTGAAGTCAACGCCTCGAAACTGCTCTTAGCTTGCAAATAGGGTACACAATTCACTCATGTCCCATATATCAACCTTTTAAAAAAAAACCCTCTTCTCCACAAAATATCAAATTATTTATAGAGCACAAAGAAATTTGTAGGTTGGGTTTAAAACTGACTTGTGTGCAATAGTGTTGTCCAGGCCAGAATGTGAAACAAAGAGATTTGCAGAATATGTTCAAATCAATAGCAATCTCGCCTGCACTGCACCTTTCAAGGATACTTATTTGTGAAGAAACATGCCTGTGGATAAGATCTTTGCACGGGGAAGACATCTGCCAGTGCTCTGAATAACAAAGTTGTAGGCTTGGTACGCTTTTGTGTTTTTCCTTCGCGGCAGCTTTCTTCTGGCTTTTCGTCCTTCACAGCTCCCTGGTGGATCAGACTGGAATGTGGATCCAGGTGTTATTCTGATGTTATTCAGATCAGAGTTTGGCCAATAACATGCCAGAAACTATCGTCAGAACCACCTATCATTTTAGCGATGGTCTTCTCATTATAATGACAGCGCAATAATGTGGGAAGAGGGGGAATAATGGAAAATCCAGATGAGGAGGAGGATGATAAAGAGAAAAAGTAAAACCAGGCAGACTCTGAATTTTCAGGTGTGGTTCAGCATTTTCACTGAAAGGAGAAACACTGACGG
The DNA here is from genome assembly GCA_015108175.1 of Pelvicachromis taeniatus. NCBI lineage: Eukaryota > Metazoa > Chordata > Actinopteri > Cichliformes > Cichlidae > Pelvicachromis > Pelvicachromis taeniatus. The sequence goes on from VURO01037765.1 coordinate 29,036, forward strand.
TTTCCTTAACTGGGAAAAACTACAAAATATTTAAACCAAGGAGTTGGTTTTATGTTTACTTGGCCATACAGATGAAAAGAAAGCACCAAGAAGCAACCTCTGGCTCTGAAAAATTAAACCAACTAATTGCCACTCGGGCCTGACTCCTAAAGCAAGTTAGTCACCACAAACTCCCTCATTAAAATGTCCTACTTTACAAGAGAAACAAACACAATTACGGCTTAGTGGAGGAAAAATGGCTTTGGCAATTGTGTGGCATTATTAGGGCCATTGGCACTTTGAGTTAGAGGACTGCCAACTCGGTTGGTAGCTATCTGCTAGGCGTCATCCTAGTTCAGTCAAATCACTGACTGAACCACTGCTTTTGTGGTGTTAGTGCCACTTAGAGCTTTTATAATACAAACTGAGGAATAGCATGGTTTGTTGTGTGGTTCATTATAATAACAGACCATCCAACCTGTGGCTGCTCCAGTTTTGATGGGTGATTGTGTGCAGTGCAGCCGTAGAGCTGGGAATCACCAGACACAACATGATACAGTCTAATCAAAAACTTCACTCACAATGCGGTATTATTGCAACATATCAACTTTGTTCCCAACTGAAAATTATGTCCTCAAAATTAAACTTTGTCAATATCTGTTTCATCCAATAACATAAAGTTATCTCACTGCAGTAAGTCTTGTGATGAGAATAAAAATGAGATTGTCAAGTAAACCAACACTGCCGCTAAAACCTGCCACAAATGATACAATGAGAGAAAGTCAGGCTGCTATCAGTCTGAATGGGGTCAAGTTGACATTTGTGCCAGTCGAAATTTATGACACAGCATGTTCGAAATCTTTCTGCATTTATTAATCAGACAGCAGCGATAGGAGTCAGTCCAAGACAGACTGTGACTGTTTGTAGAAAGTTTGCTTCCTATCAGACAACCTGTGCAAACACCTTCAAGCTCAACACCACAAACAGACCACTATAGTATTGGCATATACCAGTAAACTACCATCCATCCATCCATCCATCCATCCATCCATCCATCCATCCATCCATCCATCCATCCATCCAATTCGGTTCGATTCAAGTCATTTCAGTTTTACTTATCTAGCACCAAATTACAACAACAGTCACCTCAAGGCACTTTATGTTGTAAGATGGAGACCTGCAATAACAGACAGAAAACCCCAACAATCAGACGACCACCTATGAGCAAGCATCAGTGGGAAGGAAAACCTCCAGAAGAAGAAGAAACCTCTAGCAGAACCAGGCTCAGGGAGGATCATGGAGGGCAGACATCTACAGCATCCGGTTGGGTGTGAGGGGAGGGAGACGGGACATCTGTCCATCAATCTGGAACCTACCCAGCTATTATAGAGCAACCTATAAAATATAACATCCACAGTCTTTGGACTGTGAAAAGAGCCCAGGCAAACCCAGGACCTTCTCTTCTAGCTATGAGGCAACAGAGCTACAAACCTAACTTATAAAACCGATTAACCTGGAGTCTGCTTTTATGCAGGATAGGAAAATATAAGGTCTCATAGTAATGTACTGTGTAACAAGACTGGATGTAGCCTGCACTGATAAATAAGGAGTTTATGATTTCGACAGACTAAGTCAAGCGCATGACATAGAAGTGAAGCGGTTCATCTGGGTAGAGTTGTGAGAATACTGTTGCTAGGCAACCAGGCAGCCATAATTGAGGCCCAAAGATATCTTGTTGCTCTCTAATGTGATAGTAAAATGTCAAAGAGTAAACGAATGGATGCGTATAAATGGTTAAACTAATACTTTTGCATTTTGTGCCATTTCCACTTTAGATTTTACGGCGCAAATAAAAAGCAGTCCTAAATACTCATGCTCTGATACGATGTCTTGAAAGAAATGATTGTAGGTCTTCAGGGGGTAATTCTCTTTCAACTTAATTTATTTGACAGCACAATGAGGAAGAATGACCCCACATTTGGGAATATCAGTCCCCCGAGGACGTAACATCCCTTCACTTCGTGTTGCTGCATGTGTGAATCTGTGACAAACACACTGTGTGTTTTCACCTGTCTTACCTATCATGGGCGATTCGATGAAACTCCAGGTGTTGCTTTGCGGTACGTAGGACTGGAGCACACCCGCCGAGCGCCCGGCCTCATTCACACCCCCGAACACGTAGATCTTCCCTCCGCACACGGTGGCTGCAGCAGAATGGACAGGTTTGGGGAGAGGAGAAACCGTCTCCCACTGGTTGGTGATGGTGTCGTACCTGAACAGAAACAAAGATGTTTTCTTAGGCTTATAAATTTACCGCTGCTATAGTCATTTCAGCTTCAGATGGTTTTCTAGTTAATAAAACAGAGAAAAGAAGCAGGCATACGTGCGGGTCAAGGTTTAGACTTGACTGATGGGCAAAGTTCGCGACCCCACTTCTGTTAAACAGCTCCGGGATGGAGAGAATCACTTATGAAAACCCCTGTAACACCCAGCAGTCAGTCACTCGTTTACACCCAGACACGTAAACACACATGCACACCAATAGTTTACAGAAACGCTCTGATTTTTAAAGTTCCCACTGCTCTGAATTCACAGTGAAACGCTCAATTTGGCTGCAGGGCTGACAGATATAATTAGCAGAATGCCTACACCACCAGGGAAGATGAAAAAGACCAACCATTACGTACAATGACAGCAATTAAAGCAATTACACAAAACAACATATGTTGGGAGCTACAAGCCATTAGTCTCTAGAGTTGGGCTGTGTGTCAGCACTGAGCTTTGGACCTTACTCACCGAGCCCTCTTTGGCAGAGACGTCAACGCGGAGCCTAAAACTCAGCCGACCCAAACAGACACAGCCAGATGAAAGGGCCTGACACAAAGGGCTGCATGAGAACAAGACGCTGGCTTATTGGATTGTGCCCTTGTCAGAGGTTGAGTGTGTGCGTTTTATATGTATATTTCCCACATTTGCATTCCTGTTTGGGCACATGTGTGCGTGCATGCGCCCCGCTGGTGTGTGTTTCGATGTGTGTTTGTGAGTGTTTTTGACTTGGGGCTCCATTAGCGCAGTGTGTTAGCAGTGTAATCCCGTGTCCATGGGCCACTGATCAAAGCAGCCGCGCCGACAGCCTTCCAGCTGGAGCGGGCCTCATTAAAGAGGCGCAAACGGATCCAGGATTTGTGATTAAAACACGTATCCATTCAGACTAAAGCGAGCCTCCTTAATCAAGGTTGCGTCTTTGTTGTAAAGAAAAACACCTTTGTCTGAAATCTGGGGGCAGAATTCCCTAGACAACAAAATCTTACACTTGAAGCGCTTGAGTGGATATAAAAGAAAAAAAGAAAAGTGGAATCCCACACTTAAAAGTCATTTTTAACTCCGGTTTTCTCACCGGGGTCAACGACCTTCATTACGGCACAGGTGTCTTCTTCTATTCACACGACCTACAGGTGTTTGTTTTAGTGTACGTATGCTTTACCGCCGCAGACTGTGCAGCATTTGAAGTCAGGCTGAATTTAAATGACACCTGGAAGCACTCATTGCATCCACCTTCCTGTGAGAAGGCTGTTAGATAAAGTGCCAGAGGATATGGGTGAATTAGCCTTTGGGAATATTCTCGGGGTCTGATAATGACCTTGGCAACAGCTGCCGAGAGGATGGGGTGGGTTTAAAATCGAGTGTCAGTCTGACAAAGTGGTGACACAGAAGCTGCTCTAGGAAAGGTGGACTTGAAACACTCAAGAGTGCCAATTAGCACTTTTCAAACACGGACGCTCACACTCACACACACACACACTCTCACACACACACACACTTGCCCGGATCAGGTTGACAAACCGAACCCCGCTGAGATAGAAGGACTAGCACGTGGTCTCATTCCCTGGCAGATGTAATTATCCCTCGGACCACATCGGGGGAGGTTCACAAATTTAAGGGTCAGATGCTGCCGAGTGATGCTGATTACGGGATAGACAAAAGTCACACGGCACTGCTGCAAACAGCCGCTTTCCATGATTCTGCACATAATAAATGTTTTGTGGCCCGCGGTGTCACAGTTTTAGTTCATTCATGTAACAGACGCAGTTGGCGACCAGCTAGTGAACACAGTGGCTGCTAAAGAGCCACATAATAGCCCTGGGTATTATTTTAAAGGGAAAAACATTTTTAGGGCTTTAAACTTGGAATAAAACATTTATGCGATTATATTTTTACATATTTTTTTTTCTTACATTTAACACATGAAAGAAGAGATAATTTTTCCTGCAGCACTTTATCTGATTCCAATTCTTGCTCATCAAAAATTCAGACGATTAGAAATACTGGCCGCATTTTTGCCAAATTCAAAGCTTTAGACACAAAACACAGAAATATCTACAATGCTGAATAACCACTGCCATTCTGACTTCTTCAGATAACAATGTGCTCATCATGTGAGACCCAGTATCTTTCAATAAGAAGCAGATTAGGGAAATGGGTTTCAAATCCCATTAATGTAAACACAGCACAGCTATCATCCAATCAGAAAGGGTCAGGAGTTGTAATAAAAGCGAACACGTGCAGGTCAGAAGAAAGCCGGCGTCTCGGGGCTGTTTCGCAGGTTGCAAATCTGATTGAATTCATTACGTGTGTGATTCACCATCAAGCATTTAATGTGAACCGTGACATGAGGACTGACACTAAAAAGGCTCAAGAGTGGGTGTATATGGTTCGATTATATCTCCAAGGCAGAGGAGCCAGAGCAAGGAGGGAGACAGAGTGGGGGGAAAAAAAAGGCACTCTGTTGATTACAAAAACAAAGACTATCTCTGTCCTTCTGTTTCCTCTTTCCTCCGTCAGACAGAACCTGTTTTCATCGTCACTAAAGACAACGTATGAGTTTAATCATCGGCATTCTGCGCTACATCGATTGCTTTAAAAAAAAAAAAAGTGTTTATACACAAAGACTGATCACCGCGTGAAGCCATGTAATCGTCTGTAGCTCTTGACAGGGACTGTTTCATCACGCAGGGACAATCATCTTGAAAATGCAGCTGCCGGGTTACAACGAAACAAACAACACAGGATTGTGTTCCTTTATGTCGGGTTAGAGACAGAACGAAAGACTGATAGGAAGGGCAGAACGAGGTTGTGAATGAAAGAAAGAGGCCAGGCTTTCGACGAGGCTCGGCTTTTGAATGCGTAATGCGGATAAAAATGACAGGCTGATGCTCGCGGCGCGCACTGCGACTAATGCGTCAACAAATCAGCGTTATAATTTCGTGTCACCCAGGTGTGAGGCATCCCCACAAAGTGTGATTGTGTTCCCACATGACCAGACTGCATGAGAACCATTATGTTCGATAACAACAGGTGAATCTGGAAGGATGCCGTGCAAAATATGCAGCCGCAGCTGCCGCGGTTGCTCATGACGATTGGCAGATGGACGTGCCATTTCTCCACCTGTCTGTGGGCTCTACGTACCAATCCGACCTTAATTAATAAATAAAATAAAGGGGGGTGAATAATCTGAATGACTTATCGGCATGCAACCCGGTTATTGGTGGGTGGTGTATATGTTTACTGGCTACACTGCATTTTTCAACACCTAAAAAACCAAAAGGCTAGAGATATTTTTATTCCCTATTGGACAATTCCATCCGTCTCCAGCGTTTTCCAATTTCCTTAACAATCTGTGGCACCCAGCGCCAATCCTAGTCATTCTTACAGAGAAAGTAAATCTAACAAAGTAATTTTCTAACACAGCTTGGTACTTCACTTTTGGGGCAAATTTACATTTACTGAAAACCCCTATTTTTTGGTGGCAGATGAATACATATTAGATGCCCTTGATGGTATGTAAGGCATCAGGATGTCGTTGATGTTCACTAAAAACTACTGGAAACTACAATGCACATGTTCGTCAATGATATCACACCATCATGAGCAAAAGCGCTGCCCTGCAATGTGCTCGCAATACTGTTTGAGCTGTACGAAGGAATGCACAATATGAAGAGATTTTATACACAGACAATACATGTCAGATTGTTTGTTAGTTTTATCCTTTTTCAAATAGAATCAAGTCTTTATTGTTATTTTCTATTTCTTCGATGAGAACGTTTTGGCATTTCAAGAGAATGCTGAAAGATTAAACTAAGTCTTATGTTATTCTAAAACCCATTTCCGTCATCTTCAAAAAGCTGGAACGTGTGGTGGACGTGGGCTTCACCAGCTAAGACTGATGTCATTACAGGCTGCTGAGAAAATGCGGTACATAAGAAGATATTGCCCCTCAGGCCCTCACTTTTTAACAATAACTAGGAAACAAACATCTGACTCACAGACCATAAAAATGAATCAAATGCAGCCTGCCATCGGATTTGCTCGGTGGCATTACACATCTAAAGCCTTGTGAATATGTATGTGTATCTGTTATGTGCGTGCATGCGAGTGTGTGCACGCCATCTTGTTTTCTTCTGATTATGGAACAACATCAATGTGCTATAGCATCTAAGAATAACATCAATCGGTAAGTGTGATCTAATGTGACACAGGAATTCATGCCATAAAACGTATCAGAGGCAATATAAAATATTGTCGTAGCCACAGCATAATGAGACACTGGTTCTGGACTATGCATTTTAGAGCTTTTTAGAGGCTGTTTTGGAGCAAAATCGATCACAACTGTACAATTCGATTCAATTTTAAATTATGTAGCGCCAAAGACTCCACAATAATACAGGGTGGGCCATTTATGGATACACCTTAATACAATGGGCATGGTTGGTGATATTAAAGTCCTGTTTGTGGCACATT
>VURO01037766.1:0-10665 GCA_015108175.1 Pelvicachromis taeniatus
TAGCGATTAATTTTTCGACGCATCGATGAATCTAATTATATACGTTACTGCTAAGCAGCTTAAATTAGTTTTGCATTTACGGAGGTTGGGTGTTTATCTCTGAGTGTATGTCTACGTGGGGGGTGTCTGGATGAATTAAAGGGTAAAAACCAGCGTTCGTAAAAAAAGTTGAAAACTTACGGTCGTTTTATGATCGGCCATTTCCACCTTACAAAGCCGGCAAACGACTGAATCACTTCCTTTTCGGTTAAAATATCCCCATACTGTAGAACTGCGTGTTCGGGAGGAGTGGTTTAAGTCGACATGCTGCCGCCATGTGTTTTTTTTTTTTTTAAAGTGATGACTCATCGACGCAATTTTTTTTTACGTCGACGTAATCGATTGCGTCGACGCGTTGTCCCAGCCCTAAACCAAATGAATCTTTTGCATATAAGTCTTAACCAGGGACAGCTTGCATCTTTTTACACTGCATCAGTGAGACATTAAGGGCAAAAAAAATGACATAAACACACATAAGCTGTTTTAGCCAGGAAAGAATCAGTTGTCAATCACCCCTGGAGTGAAATGAGGTTCCCCTCCAGAGTATATCCCTGTGCTCTGGTGCAACAGTCTTAAAATCTTTAGTCAAACAGTGCAGTACAAGTAGTTTAATCTTGCAACAATTTACTCCTAAGTAACAATGTGCAGTGCAGCTGTAAGCAGAGTTACTCTTTTGCCTGTGAGGTTAAACAATCACGTACTACTAACTAACTGGCTGCTGAAAGCAAGAGCAGCTCTGTATGTAGGAGTGAACAGGTCTATATAAGGACCGTGTCATTATCAGAGAGACTGCTCCATGTGGGTGTCCAGAGGCCTGTTCATTTGGCGCCTTTGCCCCGCTAACGTCTATCATAGCACTGCAGTGCATTTAACCCTGACCTTTAACCTATGGAGAAAAATGAGAATTATATTAGCAAAATAGATTGTGTAATGTATCCTTAGGCCAACTAAAAATACATTTAAATGTAGGCTTGGTTTACAGCGACTGGAAATTATTTTTAGTTGAACGCGAATTGTGTAAAAAGCATAGCTAGAATGCGCTATGACTCTTAAATCTTCCAGATTTTTCAACCCCACCATAAAATCTGCAAACAGCAACCGTGACCTAATAAGCCCAGTGAAAGCTCGCCAGACAAGAGAGGAAAAACACAACACATTAAGACAAATTATTCACAGTATGAGATCAAATTCAGCATTAAGACAAGCAGATTCTAGTATTTTTCAGTGGACGAGTTTAAAGCAGACTTTTGTGCCTTCTTTTCACTCATACTATTGACTCTTACAAAAGGTAGGGGATAAAGATTTCAGGAGTAGCTCTCGTAGATATAACCTGGATATCCTAGGCATCGATCTCTGTAACGCTATAAAGAAAGAAGAGATTTTTTAAAAGAACTATGTCTTTTCCTTAATATGTTCTCTCACCCATACATACTGCTGCCTGTAAGCTTCAACAAAATAAAACTAGATGTTTTAGCACCAAATATCCTCTAGGTGGAAGTGTTCATCAAGGAACTTATTTTGCATAACCCAGATATGATTGAATGGAGTCTTTCATGATTTGCCCATCCCATTTAATTATTAGGCTTTAGTGATATGTTATTTTGATGTAATCACACTGCCAAGATTGGCATATTACACAACAAAAATTATAGTGTTATTATGATATTGTGGCACAGAAGAAAAGAAACAACTGAAACAAGTAATTTTTCCTAATAACTCTCCTAAAAAATAAATAAATCCCAATTTGGATGTTATTCTTGGTCTCTTGTCTAGACGCAAACACATGCATGTGTAAAGGCATGTTCATGGTGTTGTTTACTCGCTTAAGGTCAACTGAGCATCATAGGTGAAGCATTCTCAGCTGAGGAAAGAAAGCACATTCATTTTTTTTCCTTTGTATGTGTGTGTGTGTGTGTGTGTGTGTGTGTGTGTGGGGGGGGGTCCATTCCAGTGCATGAAACCCTGAAAGTGCATCAATATTAGACACAATAAACCTGTTTATTTATAGTTATTGCTGTAAGGTGCATGAGATAATTCATATTCCAGGAGGTGGACAGTTTAGTCCATAAGAAGGATAACTCTCTAAGTTAGCTACATTGCAGATTACAAACATATACTGTGAGATTAGCACCTTTATCTTTGTACTTCACCAGACAGCCTGCTTATGATGTGCACGATACCGCAAACGATCATTTAGATATTTCCTAATTATTTTATGTATTATATATACAGCAAAATGTAAATGCAAATGTTTTAAGCACAAACAATCTTTTTTTTTTTGTAAAAGGAAGTCTAAAACTATTTCTTATTTGTATTTTTAATACAGACTAAATTTCAAAAGCTAAAAACATATACATTTATAACATCATTCTTGAAACCATCCTCACTTTAGTTTTAGTGCCTTGAACCTTTGCGCAGACCCATTTCTCTGAAAGCTGTCCAGGATGAAGTGCAAGATCTGAAGCTGTGTTTCAGAGTCCACCTGGTGACCACTGAAAAAAAAGATCAACTTGCCATTTTCTTACTTTCATTTTGAAATGTAATGAAACACAAGGCAAAGTTGATCCAGGAGTTATTATTTTATATAACATCCCAGATGATTCTTTCCAAAAAGTAATTTTGGCTGTTAGCAAATATCAATACCAAAAGCAGGGGAGAAAGTCTGAATGCTGCTGTTGACTGTGGTTCTCCAGGGTGGGAGATGTTGGACCTGCTGCTAAGGTTTGTGTGCTGAGAGGTAAAAATGATCTACCTGAGTGAGGTATTGCTTTAAGTCAGCCCTGTCAGTATAATAGGAAACTGCCTTAAATCTTTCTTTACATTTCCACCTGCAGCTTAAGAAGATGGAAGTCTTTCAGGTTTCTATAATTTACAGTTATTTTCTATTTTTGCTTTGAACATCACAGTAATGATGTCATGTCCCCATTAGCTGCAGGTATCATCCTCGTTTTTCTCTAGAGATCAATTGACTTTTGCTAATTGCAGAGGCCGTCTGAGCTCTGACACATGGTGGCTGAGCATTAGGGTTTAATTAGGCTACTTTTGTTCTCAGCACATTCGTTGTGTGTTCCTAGTTTTACTTAGGTAATGGCTGTAGAAGGAAACTCAGAGGCACACATTTGAAGGAAACATCAAGATATGTACTGTTTTTGATAGCAAGCTATCACATAGCTGCATGTATATCAAGTTTGTGCTATATTAGGAAAAATGAGCACAGAATGCAGGACACAGGAGGCTACACTGCAAAAACAAAAGCGAGCTTTAACGTAAAGCTGATTTAGTGGAGGGGGAAGAAGTGCAAGAAAACACAAAAATAAGAACAAGCACAAGGAAGAACACTGGTAAGCATACACACTGACAAACAATGATGAGAAGGGCAGGGCTATAAATAGGCAATGCAGAAAACTAATTGACTCAACACGGGGAAACTAATGCGGGCAGGGTAAACAACCACAAAAGGCTGGAAAGAAATGAAGACAGAGTGTAAAAGGCTGAGACAAGCAAGCCAAGAGATAAACCTAGAGAGAAAACACAAAAAATAACCAAAGTTCAACAAAAAACCGACACAGTGACAATATAATTATCAAAAAAGATGCCGAAAAGAGGTTGAAATACAAAATATTACTGATTTGCATGGACATTAATATTGATTTGCTTAGATAAGGAAATATGAATCTATAATAATGTAGAATAATGCAAGCGTTTGGTGAAATATTTGAAAGTCCATGTGATTTGGTTTTGAATTTCTGTTTGGGTTACAATAATATCCAGTGTTGCCTGAAGCAAGAAAGGTAGTGTAAATAATGCAAAGGGATCAGTGTGAGACATTTCCTTTCTGTATCTGTGTGTCTACAACATGAGTTATGTTTCCAAAATGAAAAACTGAACAGGTCTCTTATTGCAAATCCAAGAGACCTTTAAGCCTCGCAAAGCACTTGGGACTAAAGCTTTAGGAAAAAAAAAAATAAAACAAATCCAGAGATGTAAATTCAAAAAGGGATGAGAAGGATTACCCCTTGAAATTCCCTGAAAACACAGTCTGTGATGGACACACTCACAGGACAGTTTTTTAGGTACCTGATCAGAAACCCTTTGACTTTGTGAACCGAGGTAATTTTTTCATACATTCAACAAAGTGCAGGAAACATTCCTCATTTAACTACAGAGAACTCAGTGTCATGTTGAAGAAACCCGTTTGAGATGATCATTATGAGCTTTGTGACATAGTGCGTTATATCCTGCAGGCATCAAAGGATGAGTACACTGTGATCATAAAGGGATGGACATGTACAGCAGCAGTACTCAGATAGGCTGTGGGGTTTAAACGATGCCTAACTGGTTCTAAGAACGCCCAAAGTATACTAAGAAACTCTTGACCATTACAACACCAATAGTCTGAACCACTGATGCAAAGCAGGATGGATCCATGCTTTCATGTTATTTATGCTAAATTTTGATCCTTCTGTCAGGGCGATACAATAGAAGTTGAGATATTTTTGTATCAATGTTTTTCCAATTTCCTATTGTCCATTTTTGATCAGCCTAAGTGAAATTGTAGCCTCAGTTGCAATTCAGTGGCTTGTTTTCTCAGCTGACAGAAACAGCACCTTGTGTGGTCTTCTGCTTTTAGCCCAACTGCTTACCAGTTCGAGATGTTGTGCTTTAAACTTGTGTATACTTTGGTTGCAATGAGAGTTACTGCTGCCCTACCAGCTCGAAGCAGTCTAGTCATTTTCCTCTGACCTCTGACATCATCAGGACATTTTGGCTCACTGGATATTTTGTCTTTCTCGGACCGCTTTGTAAACCCTAGATATGGTTATGTAGTAAAATCCCAGTAGATCAGCAGCTTCTGAAAAATTCAGACCAGCCCACCTGAGACAAATCACCGTTCTGCCAAATTCTGATGATAGCCTTTGAACTTCAGCAGGTCAATATTACTATGTCTACATGGCTAATTGCACTGAGTTGCTGTCAAATTACTGGCAAATTAGATATTAACGAGCAGTTATATGAATGTGCCCTAATAAAGTTGCCAGTGGGTGTATCCCCAGTTGTCTGAAAACTGAAGTTATCTATGTCAGCTCAGGATCACTAGTTTAAAAGGTAGAGGCTTCAAAAGAAACAAGTGTTTAACATATTTTGTGTAGGACTCTAGGATTGCAAGTGTAGAGTGTTTGCCTGTAAAATGAGCTATACTAATTCAATTTTCCTTTCATGGAACTTTATTGATCTGAAGGAAATACATAAATATATACTCCTGCTATAACACTGCCTTCAGCCATACAGTCATACGAAAACTATAATGTGTTACATGTGGTTAAATTAAGCTCATTTCAACAAATCTTCTATTTCTCAGTAAAACTGTATCTGAAAAGAGATATCGCAAGAATATAGCATTATGCCATATATTCTATCCAGTGAAGATTCTGCTCTTTTGTCTTTATCAGGTGACAGTTCTTTATACTCTGACTTCTGCTAGGATGCCACATAGATTCTGACAAAATACCTAACCTCTCAGTAATTTTCCTAAAAATATTGTCCATGACCCAGCTACAGATCCACCTGAAAGCTGAAAAAAGCAAGTGAGAGATAAGAAGAGGTAGAGGGGCTTTGAAATGCCAGTAGGGTTATAGCAGAGATGGGAGGTTGTGACAGGATTGTGTGGTGATTCTCGTCCTGTCAAGCCCACTAATGTCGAGGTAATGCCGCCGGCAGGCTGCAGTAAGACGGTGATAATGAAAAACACCAGGGAAGACAATATCAAATGGCTCCTCTACATCCTACAGTGCAGATTAGTCGACACAAAAGTAGGGTGGTAGCAGCAGAGGAGGCAGAGGCAGGCTTTAGTGCTGCTGATTGAGTCTCATGTCAAGAGCTCCATGCTTCTAGCATGAAAAGTTACTGTGACTGACATTCTTTATACAGTCAGACCCACACATACACACTCAGTTTGCACTGCCTCAGAATCTGTTTTCTATAGATACTGTATATGCTGCCTGCCTTAAGAGGAACATCGCTGAATTTCGAATGTATACTTGAAGTTTATTCCTTTTCCTTGGATCTGCTCAGTGTGCACTGCAGAACCTTTAGTGCAATTTTAAAGATTGCGTTTCTCCCCAGAATTTATGTTGCCACAACACTGCGCACAGAAGAAAAAGTCTGCTCACGTAGCTGATAGCTGGAAGACAACAAAATACAGATATTGTATATGTATTTATGGTTTTGATTATTTGGGGTTTTTGGCAGGGTGATCAGCTCAAAAAACAACACTGATATAGAAAGGTTAAATGAAATATTTCAAACACCGGCCATACTATTCTCTTGTCTCCTTTCCAATTCTCATGTACACCAGTGCAATTCACAGGAAACACAATTGTCTGCATATTTCAAATAAAGGAGTTTGTGCAAAACTGTTCCTGCAAGGTTGATAGGAACACAAAACACGCTTGTGTTTTAATGATAAAGTTTGAGACCAACATTCAGAAAGCAGCTGTAATTTTCAATTGGGCACAAGTTTTTTGATGATAATGGGACATCTGCCACCACTCAGGCAATGCAGAAACAAAGGGTTTTCATTTCATTTTATTTTAATGCTGCTCAACAAACCTGGACCTCAAACCTAAATAATTTTGCAGGAGGAAACTGTATTTTCCCCTTTCAATTCAGCTACTTTAAAGGCATGGTAGTGTGCGACTTTTAATTTTTCTACTGCTTTGGTGCGTAATGAACTACGACAAGAAAAATAATTGTATTTACAGCTTTAGAATGACTCCCATTACCCCTTTTGTTTTTGGATGAAACGTATCAAGAATGTCTAGGCCTTGCTCACATGTTTACATTTTTAGCTAGTTAGCTTGCTAGTTAGCTAGCTAGTTAGCTAGCTAGTTAGTTAGCTAGCTAGTTAGCTAGCTAGTTAGTGCGATTGTTGATAGCGATCCTCCACCTTCTGGCTGAATACCAGACATTTTATACTGGACATTTTGGGCGATTATTAGGACACCATTCTGGTAGGTGTGCTGTAGACTTCATCTAGCCTGCTGGAAATGTAAAGGGACTGCTGGTAATAGAGGCAGCAGAGCCAGAATTTTTGGCTTAACGCTTGACCAACATAGCCTGGTTTAATTAATTTTAGGCTAATCTTAAAAACAACAAGTTCTTACTTACTTACTTTAGTAAGAACTGCAACAGCCAAACGTATGCTGGGAACATGTAAGTACAAATCACTCAGTCATCACTCACTCAAAATAAATAAATTAACTTGAATTAAAATGGTTATGTTATTTATCTGTGCACTTAATCTCAAGATTAATCTTTTTTTTTTGCAGGATTACTCTTTTGTCTTATTTGTAACAGTGTTTAATTTTCCAGTTATATTTTATATACTTTAAAGATTCTTCATCAATATCATCTGTTAATTTCTCTGATTGGAGTAGGCTGCACTCCTAGGAACCATTTTGTATGGATGAAGAGTCATATGACCCATGAAACGCCCGTTTTTATGTTAGATTGTACACAGCCTAAAGTGGAGAAAGCTAGTAACTGCTGTTGTGATTATCTATGACTGGCATTTAGGTTTTGTTGAGCAAGCTAAGGCAAAGAATGCCCAGCTGTGTTGAACTTTATTTGTAGCTACCCCACAGGAATCCAGAATTTAACCTACAAAATACAACAATCCAAACCTCAAAGACAGAAACCGGAAATTCACATTTTTTTTGGATACGAACTAGTCATTTAACATAAATCCACACAATATTGGGTTTTTATGGAAAATTTGTCCTCGAAAAAAATGCCCTGTGAAAAAAAAATATATAATTACTAAGATAAGGCGATAATGAGCTGGTCCTGATGTTTGGTCCAGAAGTTGAAGCTGTATTATGGATGATTTCATACATATTTCAGGATGTCAGTACGACATTTTGAACTCTTGTCGGCAGAGTTGGGACCACATCCAAGGACGTGAGAAATCCTTTTTGTGAGGAGATAGAAGATGTGTAGCTATTTGTCTGAGGTATGTTAGTATTATTTTAATATTTGTATATTCAGTATTTGTGCACGCTTTGAGCTACAGGGCAACGGTTACCAAATGCAGTGGTCTGGTTGGTCAGATCTGTTTATTTGGAGTGGAAAATCAGAAAAATCAAGATGGTTTCAAAAGAATAAATGCCACAAATTTGTCTAGCGCCCATTAAGAATGAGTGAGTATGAAAAATATTTTAATGCAGGAAATATTTGCATTGATTTATATGCCCAGTGTTTAAAGGCCTTGAAGCTTTTTACTTTTGTAGTAAAGAAATCCCTTGAAGCCTGTCATACTACTTTTTATAACATCCATGTGACACACTGGCTGATTTAGTTCCATTCGCCGATTGTTTTACCTTTAAAAAATGCTGTCTGATGAATACATACCGGATGGCTTTTTTCTTTACATCTCGTATGTATTTATTATTTCTATAAGCTTGCTCTTACAGCCTCAAACCATGCCTGATAATTAAACATGACCAGAACTGCACGTCTCTTCCCTGCCTGTTATTATTTAGTGAGCCCATAAAGCTGAATGTCCTTTATGCAACAGTTCATTTAAAGGCCACGCTGGTAATGAAAAGGAAAATGAAGGAAACTAAAAAAGAAAAAAGAAAAACCTTGAAACTGAAGGACACCATTTTTACCAGCTGTGACAGCATAGCTGTTATTTTCAGCTTGTGAATTTGTGTGTGTGTGTTACTTTTACAAAATGAAGTCTTGGAGACACCAACTGTACCAGCAACTACACAAATATGATTTTAAAGACTTTGATGAATGCTTATATGTTTTTCTGTAAATGGATTTAGTGATATTGCCAGAACCACGCAACATGCTGTCATGAAACGCTTGAGGTATCTGCCGTTAAAGTGAAGGCCCAGCTCAACATCTCATGTCTCTCATCTTGAGTGATCACCAGAGAACCTCTAGTTCCCTGTATTTCTCTTTAACTATGTGTCTTCAGTCCATTTAGTTTCTTTTTCTTTTTGTCCATTATTTATTTAAGGTCCTTTGTTGTTTTTCATTTCTCTGCCTTCCTACTCTTGTCTAATCTTAGTCTTATTTCTCTTCACTCTCGTTTCAGACCCTCATATCCACACCATCTCTCTTCTTCCCTCCAACACCATCTAATATATTTCTGTCTCAGCTGAATCTCCTTCCCAGCTTTCGTTTTCTCTGCCCGTGTATGTGTGTGTATGTCTGTCTCTCTCGTAAACTCATTGCTCCACAAGGCTAATCTTGTTAGCACCAAATGCGCCATGTTCCGCTAGCTCCTCTTAATTGCTGTTGTGTTATTAATGAGTGGGGAGCGGGGAAATCACTCTTAATTAGCTTGTCTCATTCGGCAGGCATCTCCAGTGAAGCAGTGGCGACGGCGCTCAGGCACAAACACACTGGGGATAATTAAAGCACTTCACTTGTCGGAGTATTTATCTAAACCAAAGAGCAACAAGCCGTTCCTGCAATTAGCCTTGTCATTCATTACCAGCAGAGTGCCATTCATTTGAGTGTTACATTGTCATTTTGCCATTCATCCAATCTGAACCATCGAGGTGCAAGTGCTTAACTCATTCAAAATCATGGCATGGCCTCAATGCACATTTGGCTTGTGCTGAGTCACTCACTATATGTGGAAGCCACATTACTGTGATAAATTAAGTTATAGTAATGCATGAAATCAGGTTATGAATTTATAGAATTATGATTATTCTAAATGAATACATTTTGCTTGGTGTGAAGCAATTCCTTTACTGTATTTTACTATTTGAATCCAAACCTGTCTGGTAAAAAAAACAAAGAAAACAACAGGTTTATGTGGCTTCCATAGGCTTCTTAAACTGAAACGTTAACTCAAAGTGAAAACATTGTGCAAATAGAGACCAATGAATACCAAACCCCTGAACATATTATGTCATTATAAAACAAGTATGGTGAATTGCAAATGAATTACAAATTAAAAGAATTCATTTGGTCCATTTTCTCGAATGCTCAATAGGGCAGTGTTACGTCCCTGGCTGAGCTAGGGGATAACGGGACCCAACATAAAGTAAAAACAGTGAAGGAGGAGTCAGGGTGGCAAGTTAAAAAGTTTTATTTGCTAGCAAGCATAACGTTTTAGGGGTCAGACTGACAGTTAGCTTCAGGGAGAGCCAAGGCCAACATAACAAACAAAATGTCCCTAATAAGAAACAAAAGGAACTTAAATCTGAAGAAAACAAAAATGTACAACCTGCCACAATGACCTTCCTAACCACAAATAAACAAGAGGGATGGAAAACAAAAGGCAGCTTTCCCCTAAAAGCAGTCACAGCACAGCACAGCACAGCACAGCACAGCACAGCACAGCACAGCACAGCACAGCACAGCACAGCACAGCACAGCACAGCACAGCACAGCACAGCACAGCACAGCACAGCACTACCCAGCACAGCACAGCACAGCACACCACAACACACCACAGCACAGCACAGCACAGCACAGCACAGCACAGCACAGCACAGCACAGCACAGCACAGCACAGCACAGCACAGCACAGCACAGCACAGCACAGCACAGCACAGCACAGCACAGCACTGCACAGCACAGCACAGCACAGCACTGCAC